>JASTWQ010000665.1:0-93766 GCA_035220615.1 Leptothorax acervorum | reverse complement strand
TATACTCTGGTGAGTTTCATGATTGGAAGATCCAGAAACGATTTTAGTTTGTGTTAAAATGAATACTACGAGATCAAATTTGTAAATCCCAATTGAATTATAATGATGTTTGTTGTTAAAAATAAATATGATTAACTCACCAAATAGTCAAGAGAACGAGAACATTACACAGAAAGCCATTATCAAAGAATCAAGTACAACGTTTTTATCCAAACAGCACACGATAAAGAGGTTCCGAAATAACGGTCTTGTCAAGAGAGCACACACATAGTAAATGACAATGAGATGTATGTCGCAAGTCAGATCGGCTAACATAACAAACAAGTGGAGATACTCGAAACGCGTGAAAACAATAAGACGAGATAAACAAATTTATATATGGGTGTATAAATAATTAAAGATAAAAGTAAAGATAAAAATAAAAATAAAAAATGAAATGACTGTCGACATACAATATTAATGGGCAAGGTTTACAATTTGTTTAATATGGATACATATGCTGATGTAAGAATTCTGTATCTGTTTGAGTGTTAAGACTATTCTTTTCAAGTTTGATGTAGGCCATTTCGGAAACTAGTCGTTTTGATAAAACTCTCCTTATCCAAGATCTCCACATTCTCCCAATCAAATTCATGGTTGAAGTTGTTTCTGTGTTTGTTAATTACTGTTTGCTTTGATGTATTTTTATGTTCGGAAATTCTCGTTTTTAACTGTCTCAAAGTTTGGCCGACATATGAAGCCTCACAATTTTACATGAGATTTTATATACAACGTTCTTATTTGATTGGATTGGGAGAGTGTCCTTCTGTACTTTAACAAAGTTACGCAGTTTATCAGACTAAAGAAAGAGAGATTAACATTCAAATCCTTGGTAACATTTTTGAATTTTTCCGAATGTTAGGAACATATGGTATAGTGAACCACGAGCGCTTTTTGTTATTATCATTAGTAGGCGTAGAATCATCAGCCTGTCTGCGTGTACATTTGTTGAGAAGAGACTTAACTCTGGTATTAATTGTATTAAAAATAAATGATAGTGGATAGTCATTCTTTAAGAGAATATTTATTATAAATTTAATATTTTTGGAGTGGAATTTAGGGTGTGATAATAAGAATTCTCTATTTACCATGCCCATTATTGTGCTCTTTTCTGGGAGCAAGGGTGTTGTGACATAAAATTGAGATAGCGGCCTGAAAACGTAGGTTTGTGAAACCAGTCAAATTCCATATAGTTATTGTTTTTCATGATGGTTACGTCTAAAAAATTCAACCGGTCGCCTCCTATTTCTATAGTGAATTGTAACCTTGGATGAATAGAATTAAATAAGTTAAGCACTGTGTCAATTTCTTCGGGAGGTACGGCCATAGCTATGTCATCTACATATATATCTCCGGTAAAAAGGTAAATTAAACGTAAGCATTCGCAACGCATTGTTCTCTAAATCCTGCATTACAATGTCAGCGGCAGTGGGGGACAACGGTGAGCCCATGGGGGAACCAAATTTTTGTTTGTATATAATGTTGTCAAATGTAAAATAGGTTGAGTTTAAAATTAATTCTAACGCTTGTAAAAATTCCTCCTTTGGGATGTTACAATTAGTGGATATCTGTAACAATCTCTCAGAGACACCCTGTATCACCAAGTCAGTAGGAATGTTAGTGAATAAAGATATTACATCTAACGAAATAAGAACAAATTCACTGTTGATATGTGTTCCATTTAATTGTTTGACTAATTCAAAGCTATTCTCCACATAACCGGTAGTTTGGGTATGCTCTCAGAGATAATTTTATGGAGAAAAGAAGCTAATGCGTACGTTGGACTGTCAATGAGGAAACTATTATTCTAAACGGGCATCCTGTTTTATGGATTTTTGGTACCCCATAGGCTCTCGGAAGTAACCCATCACTACAATTTAATTGTTCGTATTTCCATTTGGATATGTATTTACGATTTTTCCATCTCACAAGTGTGTCCCTAACTTTTGTAGTGAGTGATTTTGTTGGATCTTTAGTGACTATCGTATATGTGTTAGTGTCTTGTAACATTTTTGTGATTTTTTGTCTGTAGGTATTGTTATCTAAGGCTACTGTACTATTGCCTTTATCTGCTCTGGTATAAATAATATTTGGGTTATTGTTAATGAATTGTTTGGTGGATTTTATAAGTTGAGATAATTTGTTATGGTGTGTGAGTTTATTAGGAGAGAAAGAGAGAAGGTTATTATGATGGGTATGGAGCGGTTTCTAATGTTTAATATAGTGTCAATGTCTAGTTTCCTTGTGTGGCCCCGCGAAAAAAAGTTAAATATAAACTTTATATGGACCTTAATAAATCTTTATTTAAATTTTATTTGATTTAAGATAATACTGAATAACTGCATTAATATGGCTCATATTTGTTCTATATATAAAACTTAATTAAGATAGAAGGCCGATATACATTTCGATTAAAAATCTCGAACATATGTATACATGTCGTAAATCTTAATCGACGTATATACTCGTATATATGTTTTGTAGTATACAAAGTATATATACGTACTTCTTATAGTATCATTCATCATCAAAATATTCGTATTTAATTTGGCTTAATAAGGATTTAATTAGCTAATATATTCAATTTAAATATTAATCGTATTAAAACCATATAAAACCTTTATATGTTCCTGACAAATTGACTTTAAATAAGACCTTTATATGTTCTTATGAGTTCCAAATCTAATAATTTAATTAAATCAAATAAGACCTTTATATGTTCTTATTTCTTAATAGGCTTTTAAGGCGTTCCAGTGAGAAATTAATGGTTTATTAGACATGAATGGTTTATAACACATGAATCAAGAGACACGGTAGTGTCTCGCGCCAAGTACGCGCGGAGCGAGACAGCCGTGGCTTTATATACGCGACGCGACAAGTTGCGAGTACCTGAGATTTTGAGATCTCGATATTTATGCTTACATCGGTACACATACAGGGTATCCAATCTTAAATAGTTTAAAATTGGACATCCTGTATATATGCATTTTCCATTATTTTAAGACCCGCGATGCCGCGATTTTGCTTAGACGGACTCCGGAGACCTAGCTGCTTATATTCGCTTCCAACTGAAATTTACTTACGAGTTTAGTTTTACCATTATGCGCCATCTATCGGTGTCATTGCAAGCTACCACGGAAAGATGCGCTACCGTGCATCTTTCTGAAATATCTCAGAAATTCTTAACGAAAGTGAGTTGCATTATAGTGTTTTGAAAACGTTTCGACAAGGACTACAAGAATAAGCAATAAACTATTTTTTATTTAACCTCCTATGAGATTTTATTTAAAAAGTTTAAGGTGCTCTTGATCAAGAGCACCTTAAATTTTTTATATAGAAACCCCTATTTTTTATTGCATATTCTTGTAGCCCTTGATAAGACGTTTTTAAAACATGATAATAAATTTCTCTTTTGTTAAGAATTTTTGAGATATTAAAAATTTTTTATGATATTTTTAATATAAAATATGAAATCTCGTAAAATAATCACTTTTGATGACTTTACCTTAATACTTTTATACATAGAATAATCAAAGAAATCGAATAATAATAGATATTAATTTTTACATTTGCAATTTTTTAAAATTAAGTTTGCCCACAAAATGCAATCATTTTTAAAAATATTTGTCTGTTTTTTTACATCATTTGATTCCTTTTATTATTCTACGTATAAAAGTATTAAGGTAAAGTTATCAAAAAGTAAATACTTCACAAAATATTTTATATTTTATATTAAAAATGTAATGAAAAAATTTTAAAATATCTCAGGAAATTCTTAACGAAAAAGAGTTGCATTACAGTGTTTTGAAAACTTCTCGACAAGGGCTACAAAAACATGCAATAAAAACTATTTTTTATTTAACCCCGTATGGAGTTTTATTTTAAAAAATATTTTTAATATAAAATCTGAAATATCTTGTAAAGTATTCACTTTTTGATGACTTTACCTCAATACTTTTATACATAAAATAATCAATGAAATCAAATAATAATATTAATTTTTACATTTGTATTTTTCAAAATTAAGTGTCCACTAAATGCAATCAAATTTTTTAAAATAATTTTTGTTTTTTTTACATTATTCGATTTTTTTCATTATTCTACATATAAAAGTATTAAGGTAAGGTCATCGAAAAGTAAATACTTTACGAAATATTTTATAACAATAATTAGAATTTCTTCGCCAGTGATTATAACCAAAAATAATATTTAATTGACCATGACTGGCACATTTATTGAAAATGTCGACAAGACGTTTCGAACCCATTTCGGCTCCTTTTCAAGTGTATAAATGAATTCTTACACAGACATTCATTAGTCACAACGTGTACCTGCAAGTCCAATCTAAGACTAAAACAAAAATTTGTCACTATAATAAAAAACGTAGAAGAGATCGCAAACCAAAGAAGTTTGTCAAGACTTACATGCTGTGTGCGTTATAAAATAAAATAGATAGTGTTCAAAAGCACGTCTGCACGTCACGGTTACAAACAACACAATGAGCAAAGTCAACACAAAACAAAAATAAAATAGAGGTTGATCACATAGCCCCTATTAGTCGGTCGTATATTACTGTCATCTTCTCCGTATCTTTTTGGAGGTTGATCGCGTGATTATGTTTTTTGATGAAAAACATCTCAGCAATCTCTTTCTTTTTAAAATGTTTTTTTTTGTGTAGGATCTTTGCTTCTTGCCAATTAAACACATGATTCAACTCAAGCCGATGTTTGCTTATTACCGAATGATTACTAGCGTGCTTCTTAATATTCGTTTCATGCTCTTTAATGCGTGTTTCAAGATGTCTTTTCGTTTGTCCTATATATGTAGCATTACAATGTAAACAATCAATCTTATAAACCAACTCAATTTGTTTCATATCCTCCAGTCTGTCTTTCCCCTTCCTAATAACGCAATTGAGCTTTTTAGGTTACATGTGTTTAATTGGCAAAAAGCAAAGATCCTACACAAAGAAAAACATTTTAAAAAGAGAGAGATTGCTGAGATGTTTTTCATCAAAAAACATAATCACGCAATCAACCTCCAAAAAGATACGGAGAAGATGACAGTAATATACGACCGACTAATAGGGGCTATGTGATCAACCTCTATTTTACTTTTGTTTGTGTATGACTTTGCTCATTGTGTTGTTTGTAACCGTGGCGTGCAGACGTGCTTTTGAACACTATCTATTTTATATTATAACGCACACAGCATGTAAGTTTTGACAAATTTCTTTGGTTTGCGATCTCTTCTACGTTTTTTATTATAGTGACAAATTTTTGTTTTTAGTCTTAGATCGGACTTGCAGGTACACATTGTGACTAATGAATGTCTGTGTAAGAATTTATTTATACACTTGAAAAGGAGCCGAAATTGGTTCGAAACGTCGTGTCGACATTTTCAAAATAAATGTGCCAGTCATGGTCAATTAAATATTATTTTTGAAATATTTTATATTTTATATTAAAAATGTAATAAAAAAATTTTAAATATCTCAGGAAATTCTTAACGAAAGAAAGTTGCATTACAGTGTTTTGAAAACTTCTCGACAAGGGCTACAAGAACATGCAATAAAAACTATTTTTTATTTAACCTCTTATAGAGTTTTATTTAAAAAAATATTTTTTATATAAATATGAAATATCTTGTAAAGTATTCATTTTTCGATGACTTTACCTCAATACTTTTATACATAGACTAATCAATGAAATCGAATAATAATATTAATTTTTACATTTGTAATTTTTCAAAATTAAGTGTCCACAAAATGCAATCAAATTTTTTAAAATTAATTTTTGTTTTTTTTTACATTATTCGATTCCTTTCATTATTCTACGTATAAAAGTATTAAGGTAAGGTCATCGAAAGTAAATACTTTACGAAATATTTTATATTTTATATTAAAAATGTAATAAAAAATTTAAAAAATAGTCTCAGGAAAGTCTTAACGAAAGAAACGTTGTATTACAAGTGTGTTTGAAACGTCTCACAAGGGCTACAAGAACATGCAATAAAAATTATTTTTTATTAGCCCCCTATGGAGTTTTATTTAAAAAAATATTTTTAATATAAAATATGAATATCTTGTACAGTATTCACTTTTGATGACTTTACCTCAATACTTTTATACATAGAATATCAATGAAATCGAATAATAATATTAATTTTACATTTGTAATTTTTCAAATTAAGTGTCCACAAATGCAATCAAATTTTTTAAAATTAATTTTCTGTTTTTTTTACATTATTTGATTTCTTTCATTATTCTACGTATAAAAGTATTAAGGTAAGGTCATCGAAAAGTAAATACTTTACGAAATATTTTATATTTTATATTAAAAATGTAATAAAAAAATTTTAAATATCTCAGGAAATTCTTAACGAAGAGAGTTGCATTACAGTGTTTTGAAAACTTCTCGACAAGGGCTACAAGAACATGCAATAAAAATACTATTTTTTATTTAACCCCCCCTATGGAGTTTTATTTAAAAAAAATATTTTTAATATAAAATATGAATATCTTGTAAAGTAATTCACTTTTCGATGACTTTACCTGAATACTTTTATACATAGAATATCAAAGAAATCGAATAATAATATTAATTTTTACATTTGTAATTTTTCAAAAATTAAGTGTGGCACAAAATGCAATCAAATTTTTATAATTAACTTTGTCTGTTTTTTTTACATTATTCGATTCCTTTCATTATTCTACGTATAACAGTATTAAGGGTAAAGTCATCGAATAGTAAATCTTTACGAAATATTCATATTTTATATTAAAATATATATATATAAAATGACAAAATTTAAAATATCTCAGAAAATTCTTAACGAAGAGAGTTGCTTCATAGTGTTTTGAAGACGTCTCGACAAGGGCTACAAAAATATGTATAAAAACTATTTTTTATTTAACCCTCTATGGGCTTTTATTTAAAAATTAAGGTGTTTTTGACCTAAATTTTATATAGAGAAGCCCCTATTTTTATTGCATATTTTTTGTAGCCTTTCTCAAGACGTTTTAAACACTATAATAAAGTTCTCTTTTGTTAAGAATTTACTGAGATATGTCAAATTTTGTCACGATATTTTTAATATAAATATAATGAAATTGCTTGTAAAGTATTCACTTTTTGATAAACTTCACCTTAATACTTTTATACATAGAAATAATCAAAGCAATCGAATAATAATATTAATTTTTACATTTAAAATTTTCAAAATTAAGTTTGTTTTGTTGTTGATGGTTGCTGATACAACCTTGACGAAGGTTCGCACACTAAGGCGGAAGGACTTTCAAATAACGGCTCCAAATTATTGAGATAAAAATATATATAGTTTAATGTCAATGTTGGCAGGTAGAGGCGAGCGGTATCACAGATTGCACTTACGATGCGGTTAAATGCACGCACTTTTGTCTTTGGTATTACGAAGACGACAACGGTACACGAAAACGGTAATGAGACGAAAGCACCGCGACCCCGTAGACTCGTTCGCGGGCGACAGAGCTCCGTAATTCGCTCTGAGTTCGAGGCGCACGTGGAGATTGCACTCAGTCAGATGCACGCCGCACAGCCGGTACGGTTCCTCGCGGGTAGTGCAGGGACCCGATCTCACGAAAAGGCGTAGGCGCGTTATCTCAAGATGCACGTTACAACTTGCCAAAATTCGAACCGTCTCTGTACACGTTGGAATGTCGACTCAGGCGATCATCTTTCTGCTTCGCCGACCCGAGCGTTGTTTACGCCGACGGATCGGGCCGGCTCGGCCTCGCTCGTCACGCGGAAACGCGGCGCGTACGGCAACGGTTCGGGCGCAAGCGGAGCGCGCGCGAGATCGGGTTAAAAATTAATATTAAATTGAACGCTTATTCCTAAACAAAGTTTGTTTACAAAATGCAATCAAATTTTTTAAAATAAATTTGTCTGTTTTTTTTTAAATATTATTTCTTTAGTTATTCTACGTATATAAAAGTATCAAGGTAAAGTCATCGAAAAGTGAATACTTTACGAGATATTTCATATTTTTACAATTAAAAATATCATGACAAAATTTGAAATATCTCACAAAATTCTTAACAAAGAAAAGCTTTATTATAGTGTTTTGAAAACGTCTGGACAAGGGCTACAAGTATATGTAATAAAAAGTAGGAGGGTTCCATTTAAAAAAATTGAAGGTAAACCTTCATGTGACCTTCAAACAACTGTCCCAAGGTCAAATCATTACCACCATCTTATTTCCCCCCTTGAAACCATACAACTTTTGTCTGAAGAATTTTTTTCTAGAATCACAAATAAAGAAGTTATTTGAGATGTAAGAGATAAAGGAAACACCTTGTATACAATATTTCAGCATCTTTCAGACTTGTATGTAAAAACCTTTCATAAACATCATGTAAATGTTTCAAATGTTACGTTTTTAATGTTATTGTTTTTTAGATGTATTAACGACGTTTTAGTGTTACTTAGAAACTTTTGGAAACTGAAATGTTCTGAAACATTTCTGTTTAGTTTTGTGCTGTGTGGGTTCTCACTGGGGCAGCGCGCGCGCGTACATAGGGCAGGATTCTTGAATTTATTCTCAAGAGAAACGTGTACGGAAATTCTGCTTTTATAGAAAATTGCAAGTTGATTGACTAAAAGCCATGCGATAGCCAATCACTTGCAACTTTTCTATAAAAGTAGAATTTGCGCATACGTTTCTTGCGAATAAATTTAAGAATCCAGCCCCTGTTGTAGCTTGCCGAAATGTTGCAGTCCTAGTCAACAGGCAATGTTTTTCAAACGTTTTTTAATATGTGTTTGAATTTTGAAACTGATTTTCAAATATTTTTTAAACGTTTAAAAAACTTTGTCTGCTGATTATGATAATAATGGGTTTAGAGAATATGGTATCAACAGAGAATAAGTTATAAGATACAATTATAAAAAAAAACGTTTATAAATTAAAATTATTATTGTAACATAAAACGTTAAAACGAGTTCGCACAATAATAAAATGAATCCAAAAAAGGGCTTGCAAACAAAGCAAGTTCTTAGTGCTTAAAACATACAAAGAATTATAAATATACAGACGTTTTGACCTTAAATATGGTCATCATCAGTGCCTGATGACAAAGTTTAAATTACCATCGTTGAATTACAAATTATGTCATCGTTGTCTTACAATCGACATCGCTGAACTTTATACATATCGAGTCTCGCATAAAATCATCTATGAGTTCGAGATTTAGACGCCTCGCAAATTGGTCGACCATGTACATCTTCGTCATTATTAGTCTTCAAAGGTCGAAAGAAGTAGGATATATCCATGACAGCTAGCTCGGAAAGCCCATAAGTCAACTCTTTGTTAAATATCAGGTAATATTTTAACAAATGGACCATTTTCATAATTTGTTTCTTAATTTTAATTTTGAAAACATGTTTCTTGTTTGAATTCAATTATAGAATTTTAAACACTTGACTTATGGTCTTTCCGAGCTAGCTGTCATGGGTATATCCTACTTCCTTCGACCTTTGGAGACTAATAATGACGAAGATGTACATGGTTGCGACCAATTTGCGAGGCGTCTAAATCTCGAACTCATAGGTGATTTTATGCGAGACTCGATATGTAAGTTCAGCGATGTTGATTGTAAGACAACGATTACATAATTTGTAATTCAACGATGGTAATTTAAACTTTGTTATCAGGCACTGATGATGATCATATTTAAAGTCGAAACGTCTGTATATTTATAATTCTTTGTATGTTTTAAGCACTAAGAACTTGCTTTGTTTGCGAGCCCTTCTTTGAATTCGTTTAATTATTATTGTATTTATATTGGTTTGCTTAAATTCAGTGGTACAAAACTAAACTCATTATTTGTAACGCCAATACTATTACAACTTAAGGAGGTTGGCGCGTTTGACGAAATATAAGACAAGTCAATAATACAAACATAATACGAAAGTTAATTATATCAACTACATATAGAAAAGATTTTATTAACTTCTACCGTTCCGTTTTGAAGATATTCGTTTTAAAAGTTACAGAAATGTATATACAATAGATATACCTTTTATGTAAAATTATATTATGTATCTCTGTTCCTGTACGGTAAAAATAAATAAAATTTTTATGTTACACTTCTGTGACATCGAGAATTGCAATCACGGTTTTTTAATTCTTTAAGTTTGAACATTTTTCAATTTTTAAATTATTTATTTAAACAATATCAAGTATAAAAATGGGACAAAATTGCGATTTTACGCTTTCTCTAGTCGCAATGATAACATGTTATTTATGAATCATTTCTGAGACTAGCTTTACACTGTTTAATCATGAAAACAAAATTGTATATGTATAGAATAATATCGCGCCTATCTCCTTAAATCACAAATCGGAATGCCTTCTTGACAAAAAAAACTTTGATACATTATAGCAATAACTAACGCAGTGACAATAAACTAATTTTTCACATAATTTTGCATAAATTAATAGTTTTTGCTACAAAACATTTTTTTCTGAATAATTATGAAAGAATCACATAAGTAAATCTTCTATATAAAAAAATAGATTATGTAAAAATATAAAATTATACTCAGGACATTCGGCAACTCAAAAATTCAAATAAATCTGAAACTTTGCGTAATAGTGGAGTAGTAGGACCTAATAACAAAACAATTTTTTGTTGGTGCTAAAAAACGGTTCTATGGAAGAAACACTCCTTCGAAAAAAATCGGTTTTTCTCTTTCGAGCCAAATATCTCCGAAACTATAAGAGATAGAAAAATGTTCCAAAATGGAAATTCAATGGTTTGAAAAGTACTTTGAAATAATGACAAAAAGAATTTTTTATTTTATTAATTTTTAAAAATACTCTTACCACTAACCATTTTTTTCTAAAATTTTAAAAATTATTTATTACCAAATGAAAGGTTATTTTTTTACGAATTCAACCATGTATGATAAAGTTATGTTATGAAAAACCATTTTTGAAAAATAATTACAAACGCCGCTGTAAACAGTCTATCCGTGTCCGTCCATGCGCTTGATTATTCATAACACGTTCCGTTCGCTTCTTTCATAGACGAAAATAAGTACAATAGCAAATACATTTGAAGGACATACTATATGTATATAATTATGAGAGTTTCTATCGCAGAATATAAATATACATATATCATTGGAGAAATACAGTATGTAAAATTATTTTGCGAGCGTTTTTCGAAGAGATGACTTCGTTTTATCGTATCTTATTATTATTATCTTATTTGCTGCAATTTTGTAGATATATATTGATATTTTCAAAATTAATTTATTAATTTACCTATTAATTTATTTATTAAAATTAATCTATTTATTTATTAAAATTAATTTATTAATTTATTCATCTACTATTAATTTAGACTTCTTACAATCTTATTTTATAATTTTTTAATACAATTTTTAAAATTAATTGTGATATAAATTTTTGTCACATTAATCTCTTACAAGTATTGCGAAGAAACGATTTTTGGTACTTTGTATAACTTTAGTTTAATGTAACAAAAGTTACACGTTCTCGCAATACATGATAACAATGCTAAATATTTGCAGCAATATTTGTAAGCAGACACGATTATATAAATAATATTTATATATAATAAATATGTTATAACGTACAAAATAATAGAAAAAGTCACATACGAATTATTTACGATTTTTTCAACCACAGGTAAATATTTTGTTTTTCATTAATATTTGTAATCTCATAAAAAACTTATTTCGTTTTTTATATTATTATGATATATATTTATATTGTGCGATAGAAACTCTTATAATTATATACATATAGTATGTCCTTCAAATGTATTTGCTATCGTACTTATCTTCTATGAAAGAAGCGAACGGAAAGTGTTGCGTGAATAATCGAGCGCATAGACGGACACAGATAGACTGTTTATAGCGGCGTTTGTAATTATTTCTCAAAAATTGTTTTTTATAACATAACTTTATCATACATGGTTGAATTCGTAAAAAAATAACCTTTCATTTGGTGATAAACAATTTTGAAAATTTTGGAAAAAAATGGTTAGTGGTAAGAGTATTTTTAAAAATTAATAAAATAAAAAATTTTTTTTGTTATTATTTCAAAGTACTTTTCAAACCATTGAATTTCCATTTTGGAACATCTTTCTATGTCTTATAGTTTCGAAGATATTTGGCTCGAACGAGAAAAACCGATTTTTTTCGAAGCAGTGTTTCTCTCCTAGAACCGTTTTTAGTCGTTTTTTAGACCAACAAAAAATTGTTTCGTTATTAGGTCCTACTACTCTACTATTATGCAAAATTTCAGATTTATTTGAATTTTCGAGTTGCCGAATGTCCCTTGTCAGTAAGAAACCTAACTTCAAAAAGAAGATAAGTAAACTTCTGATAAAATTAACGAAATGCAAAGAAAAGAAAGAAAGAATTAAGAAAGAATCCTCCTTTTTTATGTTATTAGTGATTAAATAAATAATTTTAATTTACTTTTACACAAATGACAATATCTTGGCGGTTGTCATAGCCTCTTATAGATTTTCTTATTTAAATCTCGTTGATTATATAGGATTGATTTTTTAATAATATTGTTTTCATTTATTTTTTTTATACACATGCATTTGTACTTAAATTATTTTTAATATATTAATTTTATCTTTGCTGCTTATGTGTTGAAGACTAATTAAACATTAACGTTTACGAGTCATTGTGTATTTATTATCTTTAATATAAATAATTGTAGATAAGTTTTAAACGATAAACACCTCTTTCTTTGCTCGTATCTTTTAGTCCTGGTTTTTGTTTATACTTATAATTGTTGAATACAATTAATTACAATTTGTTAAATAAACGAGCGGTATCTGTGAATTCTTTTAATTTAGTCTTTTATATTAGTGTTTTTTGACATATATATATTTAAAATGATGAAAAAGCCAATGACCTACGTAACTAAAACTGAAATTATAATATATGTACATGTATAGACAGTAAAACATAATAAACAGATTTGTGGTTGATAATAACAAAAATAGATTCAATAATGAACCTATAACCTAATAGACTACAACGCAAGACTAACATAACTCGCAGGTTTATTAAAATCTTATGCATTACAATTTTTGATTAAATATGAATATATGATGGGTCAATGGGAATACTTTCAATTAAATAAAAATTTAATTTGAGTGTTAATTAAAATCTTATTTGTTCCAAATATAAATAAAATTTTAACTCAGGTTGGTTAGGTGCTTATTAAATATTAATATAATCCATATATGCGCCTGGACAAGTAAAATCCAATAGCAAAATCTTATTTAAATTTAATTTCGATTCATATTTGGAATATATTTATATTTAATTACTTTTATATTCAATATTTAGTTTTTATTTGAGTTTAATTTTGTTCATATAAATTACTAATATAAACCATATTCAAAACATATATAACTTTTTTTCGCGAAGCCTTCAATGCATTTTAGAAATTCAATGATGGTTTTACTCTTGTTATTAAAAGGTAGAGCGAAATTCTCACCTAACTGCAGTAGACATTGAACCTCATCTGGGATCTGAATAGGAGTTAGGTTAATGAACCACTTATCTTTAACCCTAATAGGTCACACTGGGTAAAATAGACTCCAGCGTTTTTTTAACTTCGAAAACGACCCAGTAAACCAATAGAAATGGGCCTTTTGCCGTCATCTACAGGTAGTTTTTTTGCAAATCAAACCTATACAGTCTTTTTAAGGAAGACTTAAACTACAACAGAATATTTTTTTGTTTTTTAAAGGTCACCTACAATTTTTTATACACGTGCAAACACGCTGGGGTCTATTTCACCCAGTGTGACCATTACGGGATTCTTGGGAAGTGTGACCAAATAGGGTTAATGTTGGTAAGAGAAGATTTGGTGGTGATGTTAGAAAAATTCGAAGGATCGATATGGACTTCATATTTTGTAGCATTTCTATGAGTGTGGTCTGGTAGGATTGGAGTAAGAGCAGTTTATTGCATCTGTGGTGTGTACCGAAATTGTATTGTTATTACTGTTACTGTAAACATGATGGATGGGTTTGATATTTCTTTCTTTAGAAAGATTGTGTTTACGTATCAACCATTCGAATTTTTCATCAAGTTTACCGTGTTCTAGTTTCGAAAATCTATTTAATGCATTGCTTTGCTTGTTAAAGAAGTCGTCACACAAATATGTAGGTATGTGTTGAGATATTAATCTTGTGAGATGGAAAATCTCTTTTTGTGAGTGATTTACAGTTCTGTGGGCGTCGTTGAGTTCTATTTTGAGTAGTCTGACAATCAAAGTTTTAGTTAAATGTTTAAATTTCGTGTGCGAATTGCGATATGAAAAAAACGGCGTATAATTCAAAAAGTGTTGTGCATGTTGTGGTGTGATGTCGTATTGTAAGCAAAATTTTAAAAATCTTATTCGGACTTTGTTCTTGATATTTGTTCTTCTGGCCTTGATCCATGATTTCATGAGTTTTACCGTGTAATATCCAAAGGTGGAAGAAATAAATTTGAAAAATTGGAACTGTTGACGCATTACCTTTTAGCCAACGTAACTTCAATAAATAAAAGGTCAAGGACTCTCGAAAATCAAATATTAATTTATATCGCTGAAGATGGCTTAATCCTGAGCCGAAACGTACGGATTGAATGTACAATGAATTAATAAATCAGTAATCTAATATTTCAACGCATCAAAAACCGCGTCGACTCTCAGTGCCCTTTACTTGTTTGTTTAAAATAATATAATCCATCGAGAATGTCCTAAAAATTCGAGCTATAAGGTGGTGTGCCAGATAGGAGTACCTAGGGGTAGTTTTCTGACGATAGGGGTGAAAAAATAAAATCGGGATCTACGAAAATGTAAAGCAACAAAATCAGAATAATATAATCCGTCGAAAATGTCCTAAAAATTCGAGCTGTATGGTGTTGGGCTAGATAGAGATATCGGGGGGTAGTTTTCTGATGAGAGGGGTGGAGCAATAAAATCGGGATAAACGAAAATGTAAAGCAACAAAGTCAGAATAATATATATAATTCGTCAAGAATGTTTTAAAAATTTGAGCTATAAGGTGTTGTGTTAGATAGGAGTATCGGGGGGCAATTTTCTGATAGTAGAAGTGGAATAACAAAATCCAAATCGATGAAAATGTGAAGCAACAAAATCAGAATAATATAATCCGTCGAAAATGTCCTAAAAATTCGGCCTATTAGATGTTGTGCTAGATAGGATTACCTGGGGGTAGTTTTTTAATGAGATGGGTGGAGCAATAAAATCGGGATCGATAAAAAGGAAAAGCAACAAAATCAAAAGTATATTATCCGTCGAGATATTTCTTGAAATTGGAATTTTTACGGTGTTGTGCTAGATGAGATTAATTAGGGGTAGTTTTCTGATAATGGGAGTGGAGCAACAAAATCCAAATCGATGAAAATGTGAAGCAACAAAATCAAAATAATATAATCCATCGAGAATGTCCTAAAAATTCTAGCTATAAAGTGTTGTGCCAGATAGGAGTATCTGGGGGTAGTTTTCTGATAATAGGGGTGGAGCAATAAAATCGGGATCAACGAAAATGTGAAGCAACAAAATCAGAATAATATAATTTGTCGCAAATGTTCTAAAAATTCAAGCTATAAGGTGTTGTGCTAGATAGGAGTATCGGGGGGTAGTTTTCTGATGATACGGGTAGAGCAACAAAATCGGGATCGATGGAAATGTGAAGCAACAAAATCAGAATAATATAATCCGTCGAGAATGTTCTAAAAATTTGAGCTGTAAGGTGTTGTGCTAGATAGAAATATCGGGGGGTAGTTTTCTGATGACAAGGGTGGAGCAACAAAATCGAGATCGATGAAAATGTGAAGCAACAAAATCAGAATAATATAGCCCGTCGAGAATGTCCTAATAATTCAAGCTGTACGGTGTTGTGCTATATAAAAGTATTGGGTGGTAGTTTTCTGATGAGAGGGATGGAGCAATAAAATCAGGATCAACGAAAATGTAAAGCAACAAAATCAGAATAATTTAATTCGTCGAGAATGTTCTAAAAATTTGAGCTATAAGGTGTTGTGCTAGATAGGAGTATCGGGGGGTAGTTTTCTGATAATAGGGGTGGAGCAACAAAATCCGAATCGATGAAAATACGATGCAACAAAATCAAAATAATATAATCCGTCGAGATATTTCTTGAAATTGGAATTTTTACAGGGTTGTGCTAGATGGGATTAATTAGGGGTAGTTTTCTTATGGTAGGGGTGGTGCAACGGATGTGGGAATGGAACAACAAATTAGCAACAAAATAGCACTAAATAAATATGACCTTGTTTTTTAATTTTTTTTTTTTTTTATGTGGCTGTGCTAACTTAAACTTAAGTTAGCACAGCCACTGTTTTTTCCGAAATGGCTGTAGCAACAAAATCCCAAATAGATCAACAAATTAGCAAAAAAAAAAAGCACTAAATTTCCCTATATGTTTTGTTCGATTATGCTAAAGTGGCTGTGTCAGCTTAATAGACGTGTAGGAATGTCTTAGAGACGGAAATGACATCACTTAACGCTTACGGCTTAAAGCTTAAATACCCTTACAGCAAGGTTGTAGACCAGCACTTATGTCCTGAAAAGATATAAGAATAAAAATAAAATTGTGGAAATTCAACAAATAAGTAAATAGATCACTACATTTTTGACGACAATTTATCTTCTTTACTTATTAGATTACTAAATTCTATTAGTAAACACAAATAATTCTTAATTTATCAATGCAATACAATTTTATTTCCTTCAAAACGTAAAAGTTTCCCAAAAATAAAAATTAATTTTTATTAATATCTTTTTTAATATAAATATATTTATATAATATAATATACACGGAAAAAACAGTATGGTTGACTCAACATAAATCTGGTTAGCACAACCAGATTTATGTGTATATTTAGCACATAAAGGTTAGCACAACCAGATTTATGTGTGAGTCAACCATACTGTTTTTTCTGTGTATACATGTATGTCTAGGATAATTCATTTAAGCGTTAACACATCTATTATCTCCTGAACCGTTGAAGATATTGAGATACGGTTTTCCCTGATTGTGTGTGAGGTAAACTGGATGAAAAGGTTACAAATATGCCGAGTTATAGTTTCTTGAAGAATTTTTATTTGCAGATATTTTGGTTCCTATTTGTATTTTTTAAATAAAACCATGTTTTTTTATACAGTATATCAAAGTTTGTTAAAAGATAAATATAAAGATATAACGCTTGTTACATTTAAACAAATAATTGTCGCAAGAAAGGTAATAAGAGCCAAGCGCGGTAAGTAGGGCGCTTAGAATAAGCTGTTATGAAAATGTCTTGCAAGTATCATGGCATTATTAATTTATTAGTATTATTAATTTTCAGGTGCGCGATTTGGCTACGTGCAAACAAAAGTCGGACTCGTGAGTCTTCTGTCGAAATATAAGTTCAAACTTCACTCCCGGATTCCGGTTCCGCTTATTTTCAACGAAAAATCCATGTTTCTCGCAGTAAAAGGAGGTGTACCTACACTTTATTATCGAACCGCGATAAAATAATTGCGCTCATACAAACTAAAGATATCTTTTTTTTATCTTAACTTAAAAAAATGTATAGGTATTAATAAATATTATTAGATTAAAAAATATACTATTAACTAAATAAGTTTTATAAGACTATCTGTTTTATATTTTTGATTTTTGTATGTTTCTTATTTTTAAATACTTGAGCTTTAATTTAGATGTTATTTGTATTTTACAATTAGTCCAGTCGAGATAGCATTTGAAATCGAAAAAAGTCCTGGACGTGATTTTTTTCTTTTGTATGTTTCGGAGGGTCATGGGTAGTCTAAATTCGGATTTTCGGGATTCTAACCCTGTAGCGTTAGCCGCCATTTTGATTAGAAGGGTGATTTTGTTTTCATTAAATATCTCGCTTATTTTCAACTTTATTGTGAAAGTGGTAATAACCAAACTTGTAGAAAATTAAATTCTCTACAATTTGGGTCCTTATCTTTTTTCACCTAGGATTGATATTTTCGAACTTAAACGCAAAAGTGGGGGTAAAATTTTTATTGCATTATCTCGTTCATTTTCAACTTTAGCGCATAAACTATAATAAACAAAGTTGTAGGGAATGAAATTCTGTACAAAGTTGGTCGTTATAATTTTTTCCTAGGGTTGATATTTTCGAACTTAAACGCAAAAGCGGGGGGAAATTTTAGTTTTTTTGCAATATATCTCGATTATTTTAAACTTTAGCGTATAAATGGAACTTTACAAGTCGAGATTGTGAGTTGAAAGACTTGAAAGCCTTGCCACTAGACCACACTTTCAACTTACAAATTTTATACTCCAAATCGATCATGCTAATTACACCCGCTTCGATTTACAATTTTTTGAATTTACTTGGTATAATGAAAGACATCTTTTCCACACCACCACGAGGGTAGAGTTTATGGCGCGTTTTTTTTTAGCGTGGTATCCCCTGTAGGCCTAATCCACGCATAAATCCTCGGCTTAAAGTTGTAAATCGGAATTATGCAGTTTTTATACGTTTTGACGATGGTCCAACCAAATTAACGCGATATAAACTCTATCCCCGTGGTGGTGTGGAAAAGATGTTTTTTATTATACCAAGTAAATTCAAAAAATCGTAAATCGGAGCGGGTGTAATTAGCATTATCGATTTGGAATATGAAATTTGTAAGTTGAAAGTATGGTCTAGTGGCAAGGCTTTCAAGTCTTTCAACTCACAATCTCGACTTGTAAGGTTTGATTTATACGCTAAAGTTCCCATTTTATGTGACCAATTTTCAAAACAAGATGAATTTTATCTTTTTATCTGAGAGATTATCGAGTATATTTATGTTGCATATTGTGTATGTATACATATTATATTACGTACATACACTCATTTACGTAATCGACATGCAAAGTAGTCACGTACGTGAGGATATTTTGCTTAAAGAAGACAAAGTAAGATATAAAAGAGATGTAAATAAGATCATATTCTATATATAAGTCAGAAATATTGCTAGGGGTCTTAGTATAAAGTTAATCCAACAATTTAAAGATTTATTCAAGTGTAAAAGTTGTCAGTTTTAATTTTCAGAAAAAGTGTCTATTTTTATTGGTACATTTCTGAAATTGTCTAGTGGAATAAACATTAATAACGTAAGTGACGACACAATATCGCGTAAAGATAGTACTTATGATTTCAGCAACTTCCACAGATAAATACTGCGTTCATTCATAATAGTATGCGTGACAAATTTTCGAAATGTCATAACTCGGAAAATCAGCATGCAACAAAAACAAACTTTTTGCGTATCGCGTCCCTTAGATGTCTATGGGATAAATGGGAATCTTCTTACCTTATTCAACCACAATTTTTCTTAGTGTAAAGTGCTTTCTATAAGCAATAATATTGTTTAAATGAGAGATTATCGAGTATATTTATGATAAATATTTTTGTTTTTTAACAATAAAGAGAATTGTATACATTAAATTCAATTTTAGGAATGGGAAAGTGGTGAAAAAAATGGTTAAGAAAATGCAATTGGTGAAAAAATGTCGAAAAAATGCAAAAATGCCTTTTGCTGGGGGTCCATATGGCCTCCATATGACCTGTGCAAGATTAAGATGGATTTGGACCACGCAAATACAATCACGAACGAACGTTTACAAACATAGAATATAAGCGTTTCTCTTTTGATGTAATGACGAGAGATGTAACGCATTAGTCGCTGTAAATTAGAGTAAGTTTTCTTGCTCGTTCATACTCGTGATACTCGTTCATACTTGTGATTCATATTTATTGAAAAAACTTTGTTTATTTATACACAGAAAAAAATGCTGTTGCTTCAATTTAACGTCTACGTCAAGGGCTACCAAAAGCATAAACAGTTAATTCAATTGGATATTATTTGATCCAAATATTTGGATTATTAAAACAACTATCTGATGTTTTTGTTCAAATAATATCCAATTGAATTAAGGGGCACTAATCAAAATGTTAAGTTGCTTAACTACAAGAAAACCGGTCAAAATTTCTTCCTGAGCGGGGGCCTGCTTATATTTGCTCTAAACTGAGATATTTAAAAATGTATTATATTAATTATTAGACTTTGTTTCTTTAACAAAAGATCGAGTACTTAATTAAATGATAAAGATTTTTTTGTATTATTAAAACAACGATATATTGCAAGGTCATGTTAGGTGCAAAATTTTGTGCATTCACAATGCACCTGCGCATAAGCCTTTATGACTATAAGGCTTCGTATTACATTCATTTTATAACACGGCTGTTTATCAACTGTCAAGGGAAAGGGATATACCTCGAAACATTTTTGAAGTGTGCTGAAGTGATCTGAAGTGTTATTTTATACAAATATCTTTCTATAACTTGAAAATTGCGCATTTCTCGCTTCTGATGTCACGATCTCACATACCGCGGCGAGAGCCCTGGGGTCTAAATTCCAAACTTAATGTTCTTCACATTCTTTTTCAAGGACTGAAGAGTTGTAAGTAAGTTGTAACTACGCCGTACGAGAAATAAAGAGGGGATTCTCGTGCGGAGAAACTGGGCTTCGTCTTTCGGAAGAGTCGTTAAGCTGTTGGTCCACACATAGCAAGTAGCAACTGATAACGGCTATGTGTACCTCCCCCCATACCCCGCAGAGAGGAGAGGGGCCCCTACTGCGTAATACCCACGAAGTAAGAGAGAAGGAGGTCGAACTCCGTGAAACAAAAGTGGTCCCGATTCGTGGCACCTAATTGGGAGGGAGTCCGCTGAAAGGAATGGATTCTTATCGATGGGCGCCATTTTCAACCTATAGTGCATGCAACATATACTGTAGGATTTTCAGCACTCGTGAACGCACCCCAACCTTACCCGGCCAGCCCGGTCTCTTACTCCGTGCTGTATGTACATACACGTTGCGTCACTGGTCGCTGTACTCCGATTTGCAATTATAAAGCCAAATAAACTGAGAAAGCATTAAAAAGAAATCCCTTTTATTGCATGCATCGTGTTCTATAACGTGATCCGACAGCAGGAGACAGCAAAATATCCACGTCAAAAGCAACAACAGTCACCAACAGTCACCAACAGTCACCAACGGACTCTATTTCACGCACGAAGCACGCGATTTCACGATGCAAATGCACGTAAACAAACTGAACACGAAGTAAGAGACCGGGCTGGCCGGGTAAGGTTGGGGTGCGTTCACGAGTGCTGAAAATCCTACAGTATATGCTGCATGCACTATAGGTTGAAAATGGCGCCCATCGATAAGAATCCATTCCTTTCAGCGGACTCCCTCCCAATTGGGTGCCACGAATCGGGACCACTTTTGCTACTCGCGCGCTATGAAGTTCGATCTCCTTCTCTCTTACTTCGTGGTAATACCCCAAGAGAACTTTCCATGAAATAGACACGAGGAAGGTCACGATGTTGGGCAACGAACGAAACGACTATGATGATTATGAAAGAGTTGTAAAAAAATACAGGGTGTTCGGAAATTCAACCGACAAACTTTCAGAGATTGTCGGGGGCACCATAAGGATCATTTTTTGTAAATGGACCTAAGGTCGGAAACGTGTCATTACATCGCTACGGCATACAGGGTGTTCGAAAAAGGTCGTATCCGCGAATGAAGGTGGGGGTGGTAAATGGTGGAAGATCTGCTTTTATAACCGCCCGAGTGTGTCGTATGAAGGTTTGGCCCATTTTTTATTACAGATTCGAGCAAATAAAACTTCATTTCTTGACCCTGTATGCCATAGCGATGTAACGACACGTTTCCGACCCTAGGTCTATTTGCAAAAAAATGATCCTTATGGTGCCCCCGAATCTCTGAAAGTTTGTCGGTTGAGTTTTCGAACACCCTGTATAATAAAAGATAAGAAAAAGAAGGAGACAGGGTCAAGAAATGAGAATGAAAGAAGATCATAAGAGAGGACTATAAAAACGCAAACGGCGGGCGGTAAATTCATCAGTCGATTTTGTGCACGGTCTTGAAAACGTATGTGGAAAACTGTGAGATTAGATTAAGACCAAGCGTTTGAAAAAATTCAAAGCATACAGAAAAGAAAGTAAATGCATAAAAGAGATTTCCATTCATGTCTGTCTTCTGTTTTGGATCTTATATATTAAATAGAACACACTAATTATCCAGCTAAAGAACAGTGTCTATCAATTTAAATAATCGTTCCGGAATAGATTAAATTTATATCTACAAAGGCTTATCAGAAAGAGTTTCGGCATTGATATAGGTAAGTCATAACTATATTTTCTTCTCTTTTTTCTTTTTCCTTGAAAATAATTAGCAGATTAGTTAATATATAGGCCGGTAAAATAGAATCCGTACAAAATTACCTTTTACAAAAAGGTAAAAAAAAGACGCCAAGCACGCGTGGTGTACCTTGAAAAAATCGAAGTAGTTATCTTTGTACCTCGAAAAAATCCAAGTAATATCTTTACCTTGAAAAAATCGAAGTAATATATTTATTAAAAAAAAAAAGAAATGATATCTTTAAATTATGCGCCAATTAAATGTATATTATATCAAGAAATAACTATTGTTCTTTTAAAAAATGTATTCCCATTGAAGTGAAAAAATTAATATAAAATATGAAAAATTTTAGTGAAAAAAACTTAGCGCTGCTAAATTTTAAAATATTTGAAAGCAATAAATAACTAATTTAAAATATTAAATTGATAATTACAATGTGAATGTAGAGACTTTCACACATTAATTTAAAGTACTTTTTCCATTTATAGAAATTGTTTTATCAATATATATTATTATGTTTAGCAGCGCCAAGTTTTTTTCACTAAAATTTTTCATATTTTATATTAATTTTTTCACTTCAATGGGAATACATTTTTTAAAAGAACAATAGTTATTTTTTGATATAATATACATTTAATTGGCGCATAATTTAAAGATATCATTTCTTTTTTTTTTAATAAATATATTACTTCGATTTTTTCAAGGTAAAGATATTACTTGGATTTTTTCGAGGTACAAAGATAACTACTTCGATTTTTTCAAGGTACACCACGCGTGCTTGGCGTCTTTTTTTTACCTTTTTGTAAAAGGTAATTTTGTACGGATATCACCTCTTTTTGTTATAGATACATCAAACGCCATAATGTCTATCGACATCGATTTTTTTAACAGCACGAAAATACAATACTAAAGTATTCTAACTTTTTAAGTGATTTATTAAAAACTAATTACCATGTAATTTTCACCGACTATCCAATGATCGATAATAATTGATTTTGATCGTCGTGACAGTTATCGTAACCTCATCAATGAGTTGCAACTTGAACTCTGACGATAACGACACTTGTTCTAGCGTTACAACAGTAACCTAATCTGTCATCCTTCTCGACGTGCGAAGAAAAGTGCAGTGTTTATAGATACATTCACGAAACTTGCGGCTCGAATCGCCTACACATTTGTAACTTTTCGATTTGTTAAATAAGCATTCAGCATAACAAAATAAAAACAGCAAGAATGTTCAGAATGATGAAAAACGTATTATGCAATTTTAAGAATATGTAAATAACCATAGATAATAGAGGCTAATGAACAATTGTTTCATTAGTTCAATGGAAATATCGAGTTATAGAATAAAAGGTATTTTTCGGGAGTCAAAAAGGGAGGCAAAAGGGGAGACTAAAAACTTCAACGTTATACGTCCTAAATACGATAATGCCACTGCAGCCACAATTTTCCCGCTCTTTTATTTTGGAATTAAGGGGTCTACGATATCGTCTTGCCGCCCAATTTATCACACAGTGACATTTGTGCGGAATGTAGAAAATTTGTGTGTATATGTGATCAGCAAAACATTATAAAATCGATATTTATCATATTAATTCTTCTATCTTTAATTCTCTGATCGTGATACAATAAACTTTTTAAAATAAAAGTTTAAATTCTTCTTATCTAATATCGTCTTAAAAAAATTTATATAATTACATAAATAATAAATAATAAATTTTAATAAACTAATAAAAGTTTTTCTAAAATTATCGCACAGTTTTCTTAAATTTATTTTTTTTTAAATAAACAACAGACTTTTTCTAAATTTATAAAAGTATTCTGAGTCGATACTATTAATTACTTGAGATATTTTACTTCACAACATTCTGTGATTTCTTAGACGCTTAGACGCGATCGCGTACGCAAATGTAACGCGATAAGAGCGAAGAGAAAAACAGCACGGTGGATCGTCGTCGTCTTAATTGGTATATTATGGCGTTTGATGTATTAGCTGCAAAAAAGAAAATTAAGTTTAAAAGATAATTCGGACAGTGAAGATTTAGACGACCCTGATTTTATTGTCTGTTAAAAGATGCTTAAATAACTCATTAGACTTAAGCGTAATATTATTTTATTTTTTAATTTCATTTTATCAACAATTTTTTCCTCTTTGTTTTATTTTATTAATAAATATTTTATCAGAAAAAAAGTAAAAGCAATTAAGTAAAACACGCAAGATTACTTATCAAATTCATGAAATAAGAGAACGGCTGTTTTTATTTATGACGATAATGATTTATCTCGTTAGATTTCATTATTTATTTTTCAGTTTAATAATTTACCAAAATGTAACTAAATTTAATAAAATATTATTTTTTTGAAAAAATTTACTTTTTTTTTAAATTACAATTTTTCACAGGTGTTCTAAGGTACAGCAAGACTGCTGTACCTTGAAACAAAATTACCAATTGTAAAAAATTTTTGTAGTACTTTCTTACCAGATGGTAATAAAAATTTGAGTCCTTTTTTATTGGAAGATATATATATGTACTTTAATAATATATTTTTTTCAAAATTTTTAAATTAAAACTGTGGCTCACAAAAATAAATAACTTAAAAGTATTCCAAGGTACAGCACCTTCCCCTACTAATATTTTAAATAAGTATAAATATATAACAGAACGGAGGAAGTAAAAAAGACACAACGGGTCTTAAAAAAAAAATTGCACAAATCAAACATATTGTTACATATTTTAAGCAAAATACCATTGTATCAGATACACTCTGTTAGATTAGAGCAGCGAAAGCATAAGAAGAGTGAAGGTATACTGTATTTTACACAAGATATTTTGATTAGATAAATTTCTGCTCTCGAAATTGTTCAACAATTTAAAAGATCGCGTATCTACCCGAGCGCGCGCTCGCGCCCCGCTTGCGCCCCGCGTGTCGCAAGCTCCGCGTAATTATGTGTGACGAGCGAGGCCGAGCCGGCCCGATCCGTCGTCGTAAACAACGTTCGGGCCGATAGAAGATGATGCGAGTACCCGAGATTTTTAGATCTCGATAACCAGTGAACGGATCAAGTTCTAACTAGGCTTATCGTAAAGCTTGGACCAAATTTATATAAGAAAAGTGTTTTTATTTTTCCGCTACGTGCCTTACGAGCGGAGATATTACGATGCAAAGGATAAAGTGTGAAATTTTATATTAAGATACGTCAACAATTACTTTAAAAAAAATAACATTTGCTTCCGTATTCCACAACGAATTTATTAACAAAAATAATTTCAAGGGTTGTAGGGGAGAGTGGAAGAATTTCGAACATCTAAGAAAAAAGTTAAATAAAGCCGACGATTATTTATCAATTATAGAAGTCTGCATTTTAAATGATACTCCAGTTATTTAGCTTTAAATTACGATAAATAATATTAATATTTATTTGCCATTCGGAGTTACCCGCCGCATGCGGGGCAATGCCGAATCGTAGCTGGGGTAATTACAAACGGGTTTTGCTTATTGTTTAAAATTATAATTTAGGTAAATCTATATAATATAAAAGCAAATGTCCTGACTGACTGACTGACTGACTCACTGACTCATCAACGCCTAGCCCAAACCCCTGAACCTAGAAACATGAAATTCGAGGGGTGCATTCCTCTCATGACGTAA
Source organism: Leptothorax acervorum (assembly GCA_035220615.1). NCBI lineage: Eukaryota > Metazoa > Arthropoda > Insecta > Hymenoptera > Formicidae > Leptothorax > Leptothorax acervorum. Next base: position 67,735 of record JASTWQ010000665.1, on the reverse strand, counting down.
GCACCCACTAAGAAGGAATTTTTAAAAATTCGGCCCTTAAGGGTGTGAAAAGAGTTAAAATGTATTTTCACGGATTTGTCAATATCTCTTAGGCCCGATGAGATATCGACTTGGTTCTTGCTTACAAAGGTCACCCATACAAATGCTCAGAAACGTATTTCAGGATTTTGCCCTAATCAACCTCTAAAGGGATAAATCTGAATTTAGGGGTAAATTATAGAATCCTTCGTATCTCCTGTAAATTAATTAATTAATAATATTTTTTCGGTTGTTATACACGGCCCAACAATTACTTTTAAAAAAATAACATTTGCTTCCGTATTCCACAACAAATTTATTAACAAAAATAATTTCAAGGGTTGTAGGGGAGAGTGGAAGAATTTCAAACATCTAAGAAAGGAGTTAAATAAAGCCGACGATTATTTATCAATTATAGAAGTCTGCATTTTAAATGATACTCGCCAGTTATTTGGCTTTAAATTACGATAAATAATATTAATATTTATTTGCCATTCGGAGTTACCCGCCGCACGCGGGGCAATGCCGAATCGTAGCTGGGGTAATTACAAACGGGTTTTGCTTATTGTTTAAAATTATAATTTATGTTGATAATCTACCTTGAAAAAATCCAAGTAATATCTTTACCTTGGAAAAATCAAAGTAATCAAGAGACACGGTAGTGTCTCGCGCCAAGTACGCGCGGAGCGAGACCGCCGTGGCTCTATTAACGCGACGCAACGAGTTGCGAGTACCCGAGATTTTGAGATCTCGATAACTAGCGAACGGATTAAGTTTCAACTAGGCTTAATGGATAGCTTGGACCAAATTTGTATAATAAGTGTTTTTATTTTTCCGCTACGTGCCCTACATGCGGAGATATTGCGATGCAAAACTCGAAGCTGAAAATTTACAATTAAGAAACGTCGTTCTCCGTTTGCTGTGTTCGCCACCGCGGCCCCCTTCGCATCCACCCCTCCCAACCCTGTACAGAGTGGACCTCGCTTTAACTTACAAAGCATACTTTTCATATACCAACTATTCTCTGCTTTAAAAAATTACTTCTGCTACAGATATTAAGCGTCGAAGTTAACAAAGCAGAAATAATTTGTTAAAGCAAAGAATAGTTGGTATATAAAAAGTACATATTTATATAGCAACTATTCATCGTGCATATAAATATGTACTTTTCATATACCAACTATTCTCTGCTTTAGCAAATTATTTCTGTTTCGTTAACTTCGACGCTTAATATCTGTACAGCACATTCTCTGCTATAATAAAAAGACTGTTCAATATACAAACGATTCGCTGCTTTAAATAACTTTTTTTCGTTCATACATCGTCAAATATAACTTTGACACTCGGATTACCGCATTCTTTGACGCAACTGCTGAAATCGATTTTGACTCCAATAAACTTTCGTTTGATTGTAATAAACAATATTATCTCATGACATGATAAAGATGAATTAAAATTATGTTAGTGTTTGTTCGTACTTTTACTCCAATTCTATTGCTTCAGATTTAAATTTCTTCATCGTATTGTTCATTTCCTCTGTTGTCTATGTACTAACTGATGTCTTCAATAGGGCGAGAAGTCCTCCGGGGCGAAGCCCGGGTAACCAGCTAGTATAACATATCTCTCTTGCAAAGTGTATGACATTGCAATATTTGAAAATGAAATAGATCATTATCATAGTAATAATAATAATAATAATAATTTTTATTAACGGGTAATAAAACCTTTAGCGTACAAAGGAGAAAGAAAATACAAGAACATAAAAGTTCATAGCATAATATAAAGAGCATTTAAGAATACGAGAGTAGACGAGAAAGTTTTCGTTTAAAATTTGATACAGAGCTACCAAAAAAGTCAACTCTATTAGAGAAATTACTTGCAGATATTATTAGCCTATTTACACAGGAATTTGCGCTATACAGAGTACGGTGATACCCGATGTAGAAGATGGAGTACTGTCTTAATTCTCTAGTCGGAATGTTAAAATTGATACGTTCCAACAAATCAGGACAATCAGTAAAGTGATTGAAAAGTTTAAAAATAAAAGTAAGGTTAAAGGTTAGTCTCCTATTTTCCAAAGATAGCAGATTTAATCTATCTAATATAGCACAGTAGTCATGGCAAGTAATTGACATAGGATTACCTAGCCTATAAGCAGCCATACGCAGGAATTTGTGCTGCACACGTTCAATCAATATCTGGTGGCATTTGAAATACGGAGACCAAACTATGGAACAGTACTCCAACTTAGGGCGAACTAACGTACAGTATAATAATTTTAAAGTGGTTATATTCTTAAAAAATCTACCCCATCGGAGGATGAATCCAAGCGTTCTATTAGCAGATGAAACTATTGATTGTATATGTGTATTAAACGATAAGTCCGCACTGAATAAGACCCCGAGATCACGAGCTTCGCGCACTGCTGAGAGAGGTAAACCATCAAGAGTATAGTTGCATAAATATGAGTTACGTCTATGAGTAAAATGAATGACAAAACATTTAGAAACATTAAGCCGAAGACAATTCCTCTTACACCAGGCCTCAAGTTCAAATAAGTCATGTTGTAATAAAAGTGCATCAGCAGGTCCATTAATCCGACGAAATATTTTAAGGTCATCCGCATACAATAAGAAGTAGCAGAATTTAATAAAAGCACCTATGTCATTAATAAATAAAACAAATAAAAGAGGGCCAAGATGTGAGCCCTGCGGCACTCCAGACAAAACATTTATACTTCTGGAGAAGCTGTTATTAAATTTTATTACTTGAGACCTGTTTGATAGGAAGCAGGATATCCAGCGCAAAAGAGAACCTCCGAATCCTAGAATTCGAAGTTTACATATTAATATTGTGTGATTAACTGTGTCAAAGGCTTTACTAAAATCGGTATAAACTGAGTCAACCTGAGATCCACTCTCAACAGCAGAAGTTAAAAAATCGTAGTAATTAACAAGATTTGTCGTCGTCGAGCGTCTTGGTACAAATCCGTGTTGTTCTTTTATAATAATATTTTTACATAAGGAGCCAAGCTTTCGTGCCACAATGCCTTCAAAAATTTTCGGCATAATATTTTGTTTACATATAGGGCGATAATTAGTGACTGATTGACGGTTGCCTCCTTTAAAAATCGGAGAGACGAGACATTGCTTCCAAAGAAACGGAAAGGTACCATCTTTCAATGATTTATTAAAGATCAGATCAGTAATGTATCTTCAATTAATTAGCTAGAAATGACGTGAGTTATCGTTCGTGCAATATATTATAATATGCACTTACCTTTTGAGAAAGATAATTGACAAATTTTTCGAGAAAGAGCGACGATCCTGTAACATTCATCAAGCAAAATTGATTTATCCAGAAACTCTATAGAGATTACCCTAATTGTTATATGTCAATTGAGAAGGTAATTGCGTGTAGTAATCGCTCGTAGAACGAGCGCGTTCACAAAGACGGTTGAACGCGAGATTCTAGAACGCGGAGCGTTAAGATTTCGACGTGACGGATAAGCATAAATAATTCCTACATTTATTAATGGGATTGGGATAGCACAAAATTCTCTCGAAATGTCGATAACATTTTATAAGCTCACCGAAATTAAGTCAAATTGATTGATTAAACTTTTAAACCTGAGAAAAAGCGATCGAAATCGTGAGGAATCGATAACTTCTAAACAAATATTTCTTTTCTCATGTAAAAGAATATTTTTATTTAAAGCTATAGATTGTATTTTTTAAAAAGAAAACTGCAAAAAATCTTGAAAAAGATTTATCGTTTGTTTAAATATGCTCTAGTGTCCAAACGTGCCTCTTCCTTGCGTAGATGATCTACGGTAGATCAACTAGATGTGTCGACAAACGTAAAAACTCGAGTTTATTTTATATTTACAGATAGAGATCCATACAGAGCAAAAAGAGTTGGATAACGATCCTCATCGGCAAGATGTCTGCTCAATTTGAAAGTGTCAACAGTCCCGTGACGCGGGAGTCCGCGATCGGAAATGGAGTACCGTATTCCGTCGATAGTGACATCGTCATTACGGGTATATCAGGTAATTGTTGGTCGCGAATAGCCACAGTACGACTGCATCGTTATGGGAGTGTAACGCATTGAACGAATAAACGTTTTTTTTTTTCAGGCCGTCTGCCCGAGTCGTCCAATATCGAGGAGTTTAAGGAGAATCTGATGAAAGAAATAGACATGGTCACTGATGACGATCGCCGTTGGTCAAGGGACGTTTACGGGATACCTCACAGGTTTTCTAAGCTCAAGGATCTTAGCAACTTCGACGCCTCTTTTTTCGGGGTACATCCCAAGCAGGCACACGTAACGGACCCACAGCTTCGCATGCTGTTAGAAGTCACATACGAGGCGATAGTTGACGCTGGCGTCAATCCCTCGACCGTGAGAGGATCGCGTACCGGGGTATTCATCGGTGTCTCTCATTCTGAAACGGATGACTTTTATATGAAAGATAACAACATAAACGGTTTGTACCTTATGAGAAATAATGCCGAATGTCTCTTCAGTCAATTATTTTTATGTTTTCTACCTATCGCGAGGCAAGATATTCGCTGAATCCAAGGATCTTGCCTAAAGATAAGAAAATGAATATAATATAATGTCACGAACGCTCAATTTTACGTGTGAATAATGGTTGTTTGTATAATATTTTGCTATTTGTCACGAATATCTGTTATGGCGCGAGAGAAATCATCATCTCACGATATCTGCTGACAATGAGAATAAACCGAGAAACTTGCGTCTGCTTGCAGGATACGGATTACTCGGGTGTGCGAAATCGATGTTCGCCAACAGAGTCTCCTCCTGTTTTGATTTCAATGGACCTAGTTGCGCGGTGGACGCGGCTTGTTCCTCGGCCATATACAGCATTCATCAGGCAGTTAGCGCAATGCGCAACGGCGAGTGCGATGCTGCGATCGTCGGTGGAACGAATCTCGTATTAAGAGCGGCGAGGTCGCTTCAATTTCACAAACTGAATATGCTGGCCCCGGATGGCAAGTGCAAAGTGTTTGATGCTTCAGCTGACGGTTACGTGAGGGCCGAAGCAGTAGTGGCGATATATTTGCAAAGGGCGAAGGATGCGCGCAGAGTATACGCCACGGTGATTCACACGAAAACAAACATCGACGGCTACAAATCTCAGGGTATCACGTATCCAAATGGTGAAATGCAGAATCGAATGATGCGCGAGGTCTATTTCGAGGCGGGAATTAATCCCGCAGACGTGAGTTACGTGGAGGCCCATGGTACCGGTACCAAAGTAGGTGATCTAGAGGAAATCAATTCCATCGACAAACTGTTCTGCAAAGGTAGAAAGACTCCTTTGCTGATTGGCTCGGTTAAATCCAATATGGGTCACTCGGAACCGGCCAGTGGACTGTGCTCGATCGCCAAAGTGCTAGTCGCGATGGAAGCGGGCGTGATACCCGCGAATTTGCACTTTAATACTCCGAATCAGAACATTCCTGCCTTAAACGAGGGACGCATTCGAGTGGTCGACAAGGCCACACCGTGGAACGGTGGTCTCGTAGGTGTCAGCTCGTTCGGCTTTGGCGGCACAAACGCGCACGTCATTCTGCGCAGCAACCCAAAACCAAAATTGTCACCACTCTTGAACATCGCCGAATTGTTGCCCAAATTGGTCGCTGCATCAGGTCGAACGGAAGAAGCTGTGCACACCTTGCTGGATAAAGCGAAAGAGCATCGTAAAGATGACGAGTTTCTTGCGCTGTTACACGTAATGCACAATAACGACATCCCCGGTCACAAGATTCGCGGCTACGAGATACTCGGCGTTGATGGCACGCGGGAAATGACCGAGGTAGCGAGCTATAACGAGAGGCGCCCCATTTGGTTCGTATTTTCTGGCATGGGCACGCAATGGCCAGGCATGGGTCATCAATTATTCGGTATTAAAACTTTTCAATGTAGTTTGCGACGATGCGCGGACGCATTGGCACCCCATGGCATCGATCTCATGAATATCATTATAAACGCCACGGACGACACGTACGAGAACGTGTTGGAATCCTTTGTGTCTATCGCGGCTATGCAAGTCGCCCTCGTGGACGTTTTAACGTTGATAGGCATACATCCGGACGGCATAATCGGACATTCCGTTGGAGAATTGAGTTGTGCTTATGCTGACGGTGCATTTACACCGGAGCAGACTGTCTTAGCGGCTTACAGTAGAGGCAAAGCAATTATGGACTCCAAGTTGGAACCAGGCGCCATGGCGGCAGTTGGCTTGAGCTGGGAGGAGGCCAGAAAAATGTGTCCGCCCGATATCACTTTAGCTTGTCGCAACTCCACCGATTCGGTCACTATTTCTGGTCCGATTGAGTCTATACACAAGTTTGTACGAGTGCTGAAGAGCAAAGGTATCTTCGTCAAGTTGGTGAAAAGTTCCGGCTTCGCCTTCCACAGCAAGTACATCGCCTCGGCCGGGCCTAAGCTACGCGCTTTGCTCGAGAAAATCATCCCGAGCCCGAAGCAGAGGTCGGCCAGATGGATCTCCAGCTCCGTCCCCGAGGCCGCATGGGACAGTCCGCTCGCGCAGCTTAGCTCCGCCGCTTATCACGTCAACAATTTGTTGTCGCCCGTGCTCTTCCAGGAGGCGATGGCGCATATCCCAGAGAACGCGATAACGATCGAGATCGCGCCGCACTGCTTGCTACAGGCAATCTTGCGCAGATCATTACCACCAACGGTGACCAATATTAGCCTCCACAAGCGGGACCATTCGGACAATCTGGCCTTCCTGCTGTCTAACGTGGGCAAGCTGTACATGGCCGGCGAGCAACCTGACATTTCTAAATTGTATCCGCCGATGAGTTTTCCGGTCGGTCGCGGAACACCGATGATCGGGCCCCTAGTCAGGTGGGATCACTCCATCGCGTGGGATGTAGCTGTTTTCGAACAGACCTCGGGCCAATTGGGAGAGTGTATCGTCCAAATAGATCTGTCGAAAGAAACGGACGCGTATCTAGCGGGGCATCAGATAGACGGACGAGTCTTTTTTCCAGCTGCTGGCTACATTTTGTTGGTGTGGAAAACTTTGGCGAAACTGCGCGGCGTCGACTTTGAACGATTGCCGGTAATGTTCCAGAACGTGCGGTTTTAGCGAGCCACTATTATGCCGAATGAGGGAACGGTGAAATTCTCGATAACTATCTTTAAGGGAACAGGCGATTTTGAGATCTGCGAGACCGACACGATCGTCGCCAGCGGAAATGTCCGTGTGTCCGAGGCTATCGAGAAAAATCAGCTGGAACTGTCGCCACCGCCAGTACCGCCTACCAATGAAGAGACTTTGCCGTTGAACACCAAGGATATTTACAAGGAACTGAGGCTGCGCGGGTACGAGTATCGCGACATCTTCCAAGGAATAAAATCTTGCGATAACTATGGAGTTGCCGGCAAACTTTACTGGTTCAATCAATGGGTTCCGTACATAGATACTATGCTTCAGTTAAAAATAATGTCCACCAGCCACAAACTAATGTATTTACCATCGCGTCTCCAGTACGCCGCGATCGACCCCGTCCTTCACAAACGACTAGTGAAAGAATTACCAGAAGATGGTGGATTACCAGTGTACCATTACAAGAACATCGATATCATTAAATCGGGTGGTATCGAGCTCAGAAGATTGAAATCTTTCTTGGCGCCTCAACGACAGCAGACTCAAGCCGATCCTAAATACGAACGATACACTTTCGTGCCCTATGAAAATTCGCACAGTCTGGTAGAGGATCCAATGAGAGGAAAAGTGCACGCGCTCACTGTACTCTTGCAAATCATGTGCGAAAACATGATGGCATTGAAATTGAAGACCGTGGAAGTTGCAGGTGAACGAGCTGTGAAAGCTCTCTTGGCGCCGCTTATTTTCGACATTTTTAATAGCGAAGTGGGCTCACCTATCGTAAGTGTACCGCAGAATTTTAATAAATTGTTTTGCTCAAGGTGGAATATTTTCCCATTCAAAATTCTCAATGTAGTAGTCGCAGTTTCTGCCGACAGGGTGGCAACAAATCGGGAAATTAAACCCTTTTGTTTGACAGACGACTATTCGAACATATTACATTGTCACAATGTTTTAAGGATTAGGCAAAAGCTTTAGAAATAAATTATTGGAAAGGAGAAGTCTATGTCATTCTTATGTTAATGCCATTTGAAACAAAGTATTTCGTTCTACTAAACTGTTGTTTACTTGTTTCTTGTATTTGTATATATAGTTTTAAGAACTCTTACAAGTAAATCAAGGGACACGTTACAATCATAATCGACACTCATAGTTTATTCCTATTTGTAATTGCTTTTTTCTAATCCAAGATCTTTTTCTTTAATATTTAAAATTACCATAAAATTGCTTCGTTTGTTTCAGATTGATTTACAAGTGGTCGCAGTTTCTGCCGACAATTACATAGCGAGTTTGAGTCAAATGAACGTGAACGCTGACATCGTAACGCAAGACGTGAATAAAGCACCTCCCGCTCAGGATGTGCACTTCGTCATAGCGGCGGACGTTCTGTCCAATCAATCTTATACCGTTCTCAAAAACTTGGTGGCTGCCTTAAAACCTGGTTGTTACATTCTTCTTGAGGAGACCGCTACGCAACTGGATTTGAAGACCGCGTTGAAGGAAGTTGATCTAACATTGGCCGGAAAACAAACCGATCCCATAGGAAAGACTTACTTGTTGCTGAAGAAGCGGCAGAAAAGGAGAGAACCGATAGTAATACAAATCACAGAGAAAAATCTCTCGTGGCTGGAAGATCTAAAAGCAGCATTGAAGAAATCTGACGACGAAGATCAAGAAGTGCTCCTTGTATCTCAGGGCGAAGAAACGCTTGGTAAGATTACAGGAGAAATCATCTCAAAGTTTCAAACTCTTTTTAACTGCCCTGTATGAGGATCAGAAGAAATTTTTCGTTTTTTTATTCATAGGCTTGGTCGGACTCATGACTTGTATACGACGCGAGACAGGCGGTGCAAATGCGCGTTATGTCTTTATCCAGAACAAAAACGCTCCCAAGTTTGGCTTATCCGTGCGGTTTTACGTGGAACAGTTGGACAAAGGATTAATGGCCAATGTGCTAAAAGGAGGACAATGGGGCAGTTATCGACACTTGCCATTGGATCGATCGAGCGACGTATCTTCTCTGCAGGTGGAGCACGCCTATGTGAACACATTGACAAGAGGAGACCTCAGCAGTTTGAGATGGATCGAAGGCCCGTTAAGTTACTACCGTTCAGACAATTTTCCCAATATGAAACTTTGCAGCGTATACTATGCTCCATTGAACTTTAGGTAAGTTGTCAATGAGTATTGTTTATTGATACTTTAGAATTTAGATAATGAAGACGTGACAAATAGATGTAAATTATATGAACGACAGAGATATCATGTTGGCGAGTGGCAAACTACCACCGGACGCCCTGCCAAGGAATATGGCTACGGAAGAATGTATATTGGGACTTGAATTTTCCGGGAGAGACACTAATGGTCGTCGCGTGATGGGCATAGTCGAAGCTAAAGGATTGGCCACCACCGTGGTCGCGGATCTTAATTTCCTCTGGCAGGTACCCGACAAGTGGACGTTGGAACAAGCGGCAACGATACCTGTCGCTTACGCGACTAGTTACTACGCTCTGTTTATACGGGGTCGATTGAAAGCAGGCGAAAGCGTGTTAATCCACGCTGGTACGTGCGGCGTCGGTCAAGCAGCAATCGCCATTGCTTTGCACGCTGGTTGTACCGTCTTCACTACTGTCGGCACGCTGGAAAAGAGAGAATATCTCAAGAAAATCTTCCCGCAGTTGAACGACAGGCACATCGGCAATTCCCGAGACACGAGTTTTGAACAGCTAATACTTACCGAGACTCAGGGACGTGGAGTTGACGTCGTGCTGAATTCACTGGAAGAGGAGAAATTGCAAGCTGGCATTCGGTGCCTGGCGGTCGGTGGTCGTTTTCTTGAGATCGGCAAGTATGATTTGTCGAATGATAGCCACGTAGGGATGTCAATGTTTTTGAAGAATACGTCTTTCCACGGTATATTGTTGGATGCGCTGTTCGGAGAAGACAACTCGACAAAGAAAGAACTGATAAATCTCGTTTCGGAGGGAATCAAGAATGGCACGATACGTCCGCTTCAATCGACCGTGTTTTCGGAGCAACAGCTCGAGCAGGGATTCAGATTCATGGCGACGGGCAAGCACATCGGCAAAGTACTACTGAAGATTCGTGATGAGGAGCCGAAGAAGCGTGTATCAGCAACGCCGAAGACAGTGGCCGCAATCCCACGTATTTACATAAATCCGGAGAAATCGTACGTCCTGGTCGGCGGTCTTGGTGGGTTTGGATTAGAACTGGCCAATTGGATGATCGCCCGCGGCGCAAAATTCATCATTCTCGTGTCGCGCTCAGGCATACGCACTGGTTACCAGGCATTGTGCGTGCGTCGCTGGCGCGAAAGCGGCGTAAAAGTCGTCATCTTCACGGGGGATGTTACGACATTATCGGGTGCCGAGCGCTTAATCCAAGAAAGCAGCCAGCTAGCTCCGGTAGGCGGTATATTCAATCTAGCAGCTGTGCTACGCGATGCTCTGATCGAAAATTTGAAGGAGGCCGATTTCAAAACGGTTATTTTGCCGAAAGTCAATGTTACAAGGAATTTAGATGCGGTATCGAGGAAGCTCTGCACATCGTTAGATTACTTTGTGGTGTTCTCGTCCGTATCGTGCGGTCGCGGCAATATGGGTCAAACCAACTATGGTTTCGCAAATTCAACCATGGAGAGACTGATGGAAGAAAGGCAAGGAAATGGTTTACCCGGTCTCGCCATTCAATGGGGTGCCATCGGAGATGTTGGCTTAATCATAGGTAATACATGAAATGTTCCGAGAAGATCCGAATCAACAATTTCCTAGCTTTTCAAATATTTATCTTTTCTTTGGTTTTGTAAACTCAATCTTGACTCATATATCTTTATTTTGTGCTCCTTATAAACACGATTATATAATAAAACAATAATAAAGTATTATAAATAATACGTATGCACATTTTGCATACCATTGTTCTAAATTTATTGTACGAATACTTTTTGTACATTTCATAATCACAGTTTCTCTTACGATATTGTTATTTCTTCAGAAACGATGGGAGATAACGACACTGAGGTAGGCGGAACTCTACCACAACACATGTCGAGTTGTCTTGCGACGATGGATATATTCCTTCAACAACCGCACCCGGTGCTGGCTTCCTCGGTATTAGCTGAAACACATAAACCCGATGACGGCAACAATGCTGACCTCATCGCAACCATTGCTAATATCCTTGGCATTAGAGATGTTAATTCAATTAATTCTCACAATAACTTAGCCGATCTGGGTATGGATTCGCTGATAGGCACGGAGATCAAACAAACTCTCGAGAGGAACTATAATATCCTGTTGTCGGCTAAAGAGATCCGTGGCTTAACCTTTGCCAAACTGCAAGAATTATCTTCGACTAGTGCTGAGATAATGAAAGAGCAGAAATCTCTCACCGCGGATACGACCACTACTGCAGACTCAAACGAGTCGCTCAACATGCTGCTGATGCAGTGGCCGAGCAACGAGGTGCTGCCTAAAGAGGCGCTCGTTCGCTTGAAAACAAAGAATTCTAACGGACCGACGTTATTCATCGTTCATGGTGTCGAGGGTCTCGTTAAATCGCTAGAATATGTGGCCAGCGAACTCGAGAGGCCGTTATGGGGTCTGCAGAGCATTGAGCAGGCGCCTCATGAAACGATACCGGAGTTGGCTGAATTTTACGTGAATACAATTAGAAAAGTTCAGAAAAAAGGACCATACCACTTGGCAGCATACTCGTATGGAACTTGCGTCGCCATCGAGATGACTCTGCAATTGGAAGCCGCTGGAGAAAAGGTGATTCTGAGTCTAATCGATGGTTCGCTGGCATTCGTGCGACAGCAATGTGATATGATTGGTAAACTAGATGAGATGGAAAATATTACTTCCGAGGGCTGTATGAAAGCGCTAGCATATTTCAGCATACAATTTAATAAGAAAATCAGTTTTATTCAAGTAAGTATCACAGACGACTTATTCACATTCCATCCATCTATCTTCTTGCACATTGGAATAAGGAGATAGGGAAAAGCACGAGTAATGAGAAATATCTAAAGCACATATTGCGTTTTATTAGAATACAAACAAAAATGAGATTTATTATAACAGGTGTTTATTGTTTACGTAAATAATTAATGTTTTTTTATCTCTTTGGAATTTGGCAATGAATTATATCAATATCAATAATTATTGGATGTCTAGCACACATTTTTTAAAATCTTACTTAGTTAGTCGTTAGCAATTTACGATAATAATGTTTTATTTCAGGCGTATAACGTTTTGAAGCAGAATAAATCAGATGTGGAGATGTTTGACAAAATGATAGAAGTGATAGGCGATACGCCGTTTACACAGGATGATCTAAAGATTGCCGGATATCTTTTATTCAAAAAATTAACGGCTATTTTAATCTATAATCCGAATAAAATGATCAAAGGACCGGTCACACTGATTAAAGCTACAGAGAACTTTCTGCATCTAGAAAATGATTATGATTTATCAAATGTAAGAAATTTATCTTCTTTATTCCCTGTTTTATTAAAGATTTTCAATATTAAACTTTAAATATTGCTTTTTTTTTCTGCAGTTATTTTGTTATAGCGTTATAAATTAATTGTAAATTAGAAGTTAGATGATCTCACACACACTTTAATGTTTTCATTCAGTTTTAATAAAAAATATTTGTTGAGTATTGTAACATAATAGCTACATCCAAAAATAGAAAATTGATGAATTGAAAAATTTTAGAATATTAGTATATCTAATTGTATATAAGTATAATATCTACTATATTATCGCGCATGTGCGCTTCTAAGAATAAAACTCAACTTTATCTGTATGTTCAGTAGACATGAACTTTATTTCAAATTAGCTTATTCAAGCTAATAAATTTTATTTTAATCTTTCCACTATTTCTATAGATTTTAATAGTTAATATTTTTAAAAATGCATATATTCTTTACCTTCTTTTCTTTTCAGATTTGCACACAACCTTTAAGAATAGAAGAGGTGTCCGGTAATCATAGGACGATATTGCTAGGAGAAAGTGCAAAGAAGATCGCAAGTCTCTTGCGAGCGTAGCTTGCGGAAGAACAGTTTTATTATTTAATAAAATAAACTATTTATTTAAATAAAATAAACAAATTTTTTTGCCACACACGTAATAATTCTCAAATGTAATAAAACTGTAAACAAAAATGGTGTAGTAACTATATCGCAAGTCTCTTGCGAGCGTACAGTTTTATTACATTTGAGAATTATTACGTGTGTGGCAAAAAAATTTGTTTATTTTATTTAAATAAATGGTAACATAATGTTACCATTTATTTAAATAAAATAAACAAATTTTTTTGATTAGTAATTTGCAAGGTCCCTTTCGTATATATTTCATTACATACTTGAATATTATAGGTTAAAATTGTGTTTGTAAGCAGTTGAATCGTACAAATACGCTAGAATAAAACAAAAATTAGCTTCTTAAGGTGTGGTACAACACTATATATTATCATTTGTTTAAATAAAATAATTTGTAAAATTTTTAAGTTTATAAACTTAAAAATTAGCTTCTTAAGGTGTGGTACAACACTATATATTATCATTTGTTTAAATAAAATAATTTGTAAAATTTTTAAGTTTATAAACTTAATAATTTGTAAAATTTTTAAGTTTATAAACTTAAAAATTTTACAAATTATTTTATTTAAACAAATGATAATATATAGTGTTGTACCACACCTTAAGAAGCTAATTTAAGAACTTGTTTTAGGATTATATGTAAGAATGTTTGTTGTAATTCCCAAAGTGGGCAAATTAAATATCCATTATTTAATTTGTATCTATTAATGGTGGACATAGCATTACTATTTATTTATATGTATTTTAATAATTATCCTTAATTATATATTAAAAATGGACTTTTATTAATTTCTTCCTTTTAATTAATACTTTAGTTTTAAGTAAGCTAATCTAGTTATTTTTAGTTTAATAGGGTATTTTAATTAGTCTTTCATTATATGACAAAATATAAGCACAATGATGAAATTGTAAGCGACAATAAGATATATTGAAGCATTACTTGACTCGTAATTATAATATGTAGATATTGGTTAAAATCTTTTTATCAGTTTTATCAAATTCTATTATTAAAATATTTTTCATAGATATTATTTCAACTTTCAACTATTATAAGTTCTTCTCATATGTAACACATGGTATTTCATTCCATTAACAAAGTGAAAAAATGTATTTTCCGCAACTTTAAAATAATTTAACATTTATCTCCTCTCTCTCTCTCTCTCTCTCTTTCTCTCTCTCTCTCTCTCTCTCTCTCTCTGATTTTGAGTTTTATTGAATACCTATTTAATAAATAAGAAATGCTTTTCTTACAAAAAAGAATTTCTATTTACATATACATTCGGTAAAAGATCTTACACAATAATCACGTATACCTATACGTATATATACTTATTCGTTTGACAGTAAAAATTTAATTAATACTTGCTGCTAAATCTTACATCCAAATTTCTTGGAAAACGTAGTGATACCTACTTTCACGTATCTACTTTTCTAAAAATATTTTTTGTTATATATACATATATTTTTCCTATAAAATATCAACTTTAAATTATAACATTATGAAAAATATGAGTCAAAAACGCGCGTGATGAGATGAATAATCATAGAGCTAATTTTGCTAATATTATGAAAGTAATATAATAAATAGATACGCTTGTTTTATGCTAGCGCTTGATTAACAATATGATTAACACTTAGATCACTTGAACAATTTAATACAAAATGCGTGCTCGCGCACGTGTATGTGCATTTGCGCTTTTTCTAAAATATTTAAGATCTCATTGTGATGATAGTTTTTCTTTAGATTGTCGTTTCTGCTTCGAAATCTCGCCGTTTTTCTTTCAACTTATGCTTCCTGCATGTAAAAAAGCAACATGTTTTATAATTTAGACTGTGCTCAAATCATATTTTAATATAAATGGTAATCTCTAAAACGAAAATTTATATTTGTATTTTATATACGAGCATACATATTAAGTTATTTTTTTAATAATTTGCACATGAAAAATACAAACAGCGTCCTAAATATCATGAATTTTGTCTTGTGTCATTGTTCCATTTGTACATATTATTTACGAAACAACGAAATGTTTTACGCGGAAATTGATAGTGCATAAAAAAAATAAATATTCATCTACATGCAATATAGAGGAAAGTCCCCGATTATGAGATACCACATTTATTTTGTGTCATTGCCGGAAGTCTATGGGCAGAATTGAAAAATATAATAGATCATTTTGAAGGGAATTTAATAAGCTTTAAGATGCTGAAATGTAAAATTTAATTTAAATATTAATTTTTCAGAAAATTAGAAAAATGTAAAAAATGAGCTTTTGGCAAAATCGAAAAAGTGTGCTTTTAATATGAGAGACCCCGGGAAATCGCTAATAAAGTGCAAAATACATCATATTGTAATTAGAAAACTTTATTTAAAGTTTCTGAAAGACAAATGTAATGAAGAAGCATATTTGCAACAATCGTAAACACACGTATACCTAATATTGTACCTAATCTGCCCCCTTCACCCTTCCACCTCCAATCAAGGTCAGCACACACTTATAATTTCGTATAAACCTTCCCTTAACGTTAATATAGTATTTTCTATTATTTTATTACTGTACAATAACTTTCATACTCCAGCAACCCAGGAGTACCCTGAGTATCTCATGTTACGAGCCTTACGCCTTGCGGTTTTGCGAGCACCAAATCTAATCTCTACAATTGAGCAACTCAACATATCCCGTATTTTCCTATTAATACGATCTTACTCTATCGCTGCATGCAGAACTCATTGCCAAATATTTATTTATTATATAATAAACAAGGTTTAAAGTCTCATATCCACGGAACTTGACAACATCCAATTTCACAATTTCTTTCTCTGCAACGACTACACGCACGATCAAACAATGAATTTTACACTAAATAGGTTTTACCCCAATGGCAATAAGTTCATGGTGGAACCAACTGATAGGGCCTATTAGTTTAGCAGAAACCTCGCTATCGCATATTAGGAGCCTATCTCATAATAGGGGACTTTCCTCTAATAATAATAATAGGCACAATGAGGAACCCATCAATGGCAAAATTCCGAATATAGTGGGTGGTAGCCACGTTTCAAAATAATTCTAAAATAATATCTACAATTAGTAATCTAGAAAACTTTGGTGACTTTCGGGTGTTTAATAAATTTTTGCGACAAAAATTTAATTCAAATCTCCAAATGGGAAATGAGACGTTATTTGTTAACATCTATATTTACAAACTAGCTGGTTACCCGGGTTTCGCCCCGGAGGACTTCTCGCCCTATTGTAGACATCAGTTAGTACATAGACAACAGAGGAAATGAACAATACGATGAAGAAATTTAAATCTGAAGCGATAGAATTGGAGCAAAAGTACAAACAAACACTAACATAATTTTAATTCATCTTTATCATGTTATGAGATAATATTGTTCATTACAATCAAACAAAAGTTTATTGGAGTCAAAATCGATTTCAGCCGTTGCGTCAAAGAATGCGGTAATCCGAGTGTCAAAGTTATATTTGACGATGTATGAACGAAGGAAAGTTATTTAAAGCAGCGAATCGTTTGTATATTGAACAGTCTTTTTATTATAGCAGAGAATGTGCTGTACAGATATTAAGCGTCGAAGTTAACGAAACAGAAATAATTTGTTAAAGCAGAGAATAGTTGGTATATGAAAAGTACATATTTATATGTACGATGAATAGTTGTTATATAAATATGTACTTTTTATATACCAACTATTCTTTGCTTTAACAAATTATTTCTGCTTTGTTAACTTCGACGCTTAATATCTGTAGCAGAAATAATTTGTTAAAGCAGAGAATAGTTGGTATATGAAAAGTATGCTTTGTAAGTTAAAGCGAGGTCCACTCTGTACAGGGTTGGGCGGGGGGATGCGAAGGGGGCCGCAGTGGCGAACACAGCAAACGGAGAACGACGTTTCTTAATTGTAAATTTTCAGCTTCGAGTTTTGCATCGCAATATCTCCGCTTGTAGGGCACGTAACGGAAAAATAAAAACATTTTTATTATACAAATTTGGTCCAAGCTATCCATTAAGCCTAGTTGAAACTTAATCCGTTCGCTAGTTATCGAGATCTCAAAATCTCGGGTACTCGCAACTCGTTGCGTCGCGTTAATAGAGCCACGGCGGTCTCGCTTCGCGCGTACTTGGCGCGAGACACTACCGGGTCTCTTGATTACTTTGATTTTTCCAAGGTAAAGATATTACTTGGTTTTTTTCAAGGTAGATTATCAACATAAATTATAATTTTAAACAATAAGCAAAACTTGTTCGTAATTACCCCAGCTACGATTCGGCATTGCCCCGCGTACGGCGGGTAACTCCGAATGGCAAAGTTTTGCTTTTTGTTTAAAATTGTTCATGTTGAAAATTTATAAATATTATTGTAATTTAAAGCCAAATAACTGGAGTATTATTTAAAATAGACTTCTATAATTGATAAATAATCGTCGGCTTTATTTAACTTTTCCCTTAGATGTTTGCGATTCTTCCACTCTCCCGTACCCTTAAAATTATTTTTGTTAATAACTTTATTGTGCAATAAGGAAGCAAAAGTTATCTTTTTAAAATTAATTGTTGGGCTGAGTATAAGAACCGAAAGAAAAATACATAGGAATTAATTTACAGGAGACACAAAGGGTTTTATAATTCACCCCTGAATCTAGATTTGCGCCATTAAAGTTGATTAGGGCAAAATCCTGAATTATGTTTTTGAGCATTTGTATGGGTGACCTTCGTAAGCAAGAACCAAGTCGATATCTCATCGGGCCTAAGAGATATTGACGAATCCGTGAAAATACATTTTAACTCTTTTCACACCCTTAAGGGCCGGATTTTTAAAAATCCCTTCTTAGTGGGTGCTTACGTCATGAGAGGAATACACCCCTCGAATTTCATGTTTCTAGGTTTAGGGGTTTGGGCTGGGCGTTGATGAGTCAGTGAGTCAGTCAGTCAGGACATTTGTCTTTATATATATAGATTGGCGAAAGGACATTTCCATGATCAATTGTAGATGATCGTATCTATAAAGTGTTCTTGATATGTCTATTTGTATTATTTTACAAAAATAACGTTGATAGTGTGGGCTTGTGAAACAGGCAAGAATCAGGCTCTGCAGATCGGCACACAGTTCATGATGTGTTTAACAGCACCGGCGATAATAAAATAAAATCGAGGTAATAAAATATATGTAATTTAATTTGTACATTTTCTAAATATGTATGCTAATGCAAGTTTTATAGGTACATTAAATCTAAATTTATATCTTCTAATTCTGTTATTAATTAATTTGCAATCTAACTTTGCAGTTGCAACTGTTTTTTTTGCAAATTCTTCATTGCTAAAATATATTCTCTGCGATAGGTCTTACTGTAGACGCCAAGTTTTTCACTGCGGTAAGACATCATTATTTGCTTTAATCTATTAAAAAAGATTTATACTTCTTAATTTTGTTTTAGATGGTGGGTAATATCAGCACGTATTTATTAATCTTGATACAATTTTTAAACATGACACATTTTTGCGCCAGAGAATTTGCCACAAATGTTACAGAAATACTTCAGTAAAATAAAAGGACATACATATAATCGAATAAATGTAAATACCTATATATCTTTTAATCTTAGCAATAACACGCTCAAGATTCCCTTTATATTTCAATTCTTTTTTAATTATTTTCCATTAACATAAGCATTCAGCCACGGTTGCTTTAGCGACATACGCTCAAAGTGACTGTAGGTTTCCGTTGTCTTAGCGTTAAACGCTCAAGACTTTTTCCTTCCTATTCAAATAAATCCTTCCGCAGTTACGGCTTTAGCGATACCCCCGTTCAGAGTAATTGTCGGATCCTTCACCTTAGCGATAACACGTTCAAAGCACTCTCTTATTAACCAGTAATCCACATTAAATTAATAATCCTGCTGCAATTTCTTTAGCATTAATTATTTACAGGAATTGTCAGTTTCCTTGTCTTAGCGCTTAAGATTTCCTTTCAACCCGCTTTGCTTTTCTCTTTTATAGCGTTTTCTACTCTGAGAAATTGTCAGTCTCCTTGACCACAGTGATAATCGCTCATGGTACCTTTTTTCTGATTCTAATCTTCCAATTTTATTTTTACCCCTAACTTTAAATTCCGATTACATTATTTTATATTATTCTACTTGGTTACTTTAGCGTTCTATGCTCGTAGTAATTAAGAACTATTTTCCTCTTAAATGGTATGGAAACACGAAGCGGGCAGAAAGTGAAGAAACGAATTCTTCGGCATCTTAGTCAGCATAGCCGTTTCACCGTCATTTACGGCATTATTTTTAGATTTATCTCCGAGGACACTGTAGCTCTAATTACGTCGACTAAACAAATTACATTCTGCACTAGATTAGCAAACTACTTTAACTATTATTCAATCAATAGACTTAACCACATTTACACGCTCTAAAAATGGAAAGTCAATTTCTGAACAAATTCCATTCGTCGATTTTACTGAAAACTCAATTAAAAATGCACCTTCCATTGATTCATCTAATTGAGAACCGTGTTTCCGAGAGATCACTCCACGTTTCGAATTCATTAAAAATTTTATTAAAGAAACATACGCTAATTATATTTTAAAACATTATTTGTCTTTACTAAGCATCTTATTGAATTTTTCTGTGACTGATGTTTTGATAGAATATTTGGAAATTGTTAAAATAAATAAACCTTATTCTATATTTCTGCGAATTAATTCTCCTTATCAATCCTCTATTCTCCTACGAAACCCTTCACTGTACGATAAGCTCTCACCATTCCCCGGTAAAACCTGTATAAGCAGGTTGACCAGAAAGTAAAGGAGAGCAATATATTTGGCAATTTATTTGCATGTTTCTGAGTGACCAATTATCAATATCCGATAAAAATTAAGACTTATATTATGACTCAAAAATCTATTTTTTTTCTCACCTGCGTACTTCTAAACCCCCCAGGTACGGCCAGCCAGGTGTTTGGATTATCGAAGGAGAGTCGTCCACGCAGGTTAAAACGGAAAATCGTGTTTTATAAAATCACTTGGCCAAAAGTGTCGTCAGCTTTCAGACTATCAGCAAAAGAAGCTTTTTTTAGGGCATCCATATAATGGTTATTTGCAACTCGGGTCATAAATGTACCTTTTCAATCGCAATAACTATAATTTGAAAAAACATGAATTTTTCATATTTACGTTTTTTTATAAATTATTTATAGATTATTTGTAGATGTATACAATTAATTATATAAGAAATTAAGATTAGGTATTTATTAGTCTAACATTTTGTCTGATGTTTTGCAAAAATTCGAGTCAAATATATGTATAAAATGTTTAGTTTTTATATGTACTTATGTTAAACATCTTACAATACAGAATAAATATAATAAAATTACGAGCAACAAGCAGCGAGTTGTGGGATTATTTCGAACGATTAGAACACTTGCTTGCAAATTGCAGGATTTGTGGAGAAGAAGTTCGGTCATCCTGGAAACAATATGTTCTACTAAATTTAAAAACACACTTAAAGAAACATCACATATTTCCCGATAAAAATCACAAAAATCACAATCACAAAACCTACGTAAAAATCACAATCCGTTTCGTTAGATGTTTAGATTACGGAAACGTAGGGAAGGAATGCTTTATTTATCTTTGCAAATGAGAAATTTCCCGATGTTTTGAAAAATTAGTGGTCCTGAAAAGGGCTGTTTTGCAGTGAATTTCTTGCTCTGAAAGAAGCCGTTGTTGAATCTCACTTGCCATCGGCACCAAAAGGAACGTGCATTCAACTGAGTAATGACGTCACAAGTAAGAATTAACTGAGTTTTGATGTAAATGGAAAGCTACTATTATATTAAATAATATATGTAACAAACTTATTAATTTTAAGTATTAGAGTTATAGATACAAATGTAACAAAATATATATAATATCTCAATCTTATTAACATTTTTATTTGACTAATTTATTTCCATGCGATCTGTGCTATTGCGCTAACAATCTGTCACTAACGATTAAATGTTTTCTTTCATTATTCAACTTATTGTTAGATATAACCACTAATTTTTTAAATATTGTTATTTTATTAATAATTTAAAATATAATATACATAATATATTTCAATTATTCTTTAGTTAGATCGGATGCATTATAAGATGCATATCACACTTTGAGACAATAAATCTCAAAGTTCTAGGCGATTTATGGTGTTTGCTCGGGAAACAGTTGCTCATATCTGTTGTACATTGCATTGTTAATAACTGAAATGCCCAGTTTGGAGACCGTTTCTTCTAGTATCGGCTTAACTTTGCTGATAATATCCTCTTCGTTTTCATTTATGGTATTTTTAAGAATTTCATGTAGTTGAACTAAGTCCTTCTCACTATCATCGAACTCATAATTGAATAAATAAAAGGTCAAGGACTCTCGAAAATTTAAACAAACAAGTAAAGGGCACTGAGAGTCGACGCGGTTCTTGATGCGTTGAAATATCAGATTACTGATTTATTAATTCATTGTACATTCAATCCGTACGTTTCGGCTCAGGATTGAGCCATCTTCAGCGATATAAATTATTATTTGATCAAGTTCTCCATTATACTCTAGTGAGTTTCATGATTGGAAGATCCAGAAACGATGTTAGTTTGTAAATGACTACGAGATCAAAATCTGTAAATCCCAACTGAATTATAATGATGTTGTTGTTAAAAATAAATATGATTAACTCACCAAGTAGTCAAGAGAACGAGAACATTACACAAAAAGCCATTATCAAAGAATCAAGTATCATTTTTAATTTTATTTTAATTTCATTTATTTTAATTTTATTATTTCAATTTTATTTTTAATTTTATTTTCATTTTTACTTTTATCTTTAATTATTTATACACCCCATATATAAATTTGTTTATCTCGTCTTTTTGTTTTCACGCGTTTCGAGTCTCCACTTGTTTGTTATGTTAACCGATCTGACTTGCGACATACATCTTATTGTCATTTACCATGTGTGTGCTCTCTTGACAAGACCGTTATTTCGGAACCTCTTTATCGTGTGCTGTTTCGGATAAAACGTTATACTTGATTCTTTGATAATGGCTTTCTGTGTAATGTTCTCGTTCTCTTGACTACTTGGTGAGTTAATCATATTTATCTCGTCTTTTTGTTTTCACGCGTTTCGAGTCTCCACTTGTTTGTTATGTTAACCGATCTGACTTGCGACATACATCTTATTGTCATTTACCATGTGTGTGCTCTCTTGACAAGACCGTTATTTCGGAACCTCTTTATCGTGTGCTGTTTCGGATAAAACGTTATACTTGATTCTTTGATAATGGCTTTCTGTGTAATGTTCTCGTTCTCTTGACTACTTGGTGAGTTAATCATATTTATTTTTAACAACAACATCATTATAATTCAGTTGGGATTTACAGATTTTGATCTCGTAGTCATTTACAAACTAACATCGTTTCTGGATCTTCCAATCATGAAACTCACTAGAGTATAATGGAGAACTTGATCAAATAATAATTTATATCGCTGAAGATGGCTCAATCCTGAGCCGAAACGTACGGATTGAATGTACAATGAATTAATAAATCAGTAATCTGATATTTCAACGCATCAAGAACCGCGTCGACTCTCAGTGCCCTTTAC
Source organism: Leptothorax acervorum (assembly GCA_035220615.1). Lineage (NCBI taxonomy): Eukaryota > Metazoa > Arthropoda > Insecta > Hymenoptera > Formicidae > Leptothorax > Leptothorax acervorum. The sequence continues at coordinate 44,766 of JASTWQ010000665.1, read as the reverse complement.
TTGTTTGTTCATAATTGAATGTTTTAATATCAAGAATCGTGCTTATTTTTGCTGCATATATTTGTTTTTTACCATTTTTAGTTGCCACTTTTAACTCCACGCTTAGTTTCACTCCTATGTTATCTGCGGAAGAAAACATAGTTTAGTAATTTCAATGAAATAAAAACGAATTTTTATATTGAAGTAAATAGTTCTAAACTTTCGTCTTATTTTAATGTAAGATCAACTATATCCTATATATACCTGCAGAAACGTGAATTAGTCCCTTATTAGCAAGTGGCTGTTACGAGCGGCGATTTTTCTGAATAATCAGCTCTGTTTACTGTTTAATCTATGAGAGTGTAGAATTGCAATCATTCATAATTTGTATTATAAACCACGTGCTTTTGTAAGATATTAAAATAAATGTATATGCGTATAGAAATATTAGGATATATAAGAAGTATGTTTAGGATTTAGTATAGTGCGTAAATATCAATAACGTTCAGTATAGGATATTATATTTAATTCGCATATATGTGATACAGAGTCAATAACACGTTATTATTTTTCTTTAGTAGAGTGAGATTCCGTCGTCGAGCGAATCTATGGAATAAGCCGACACGCGACATTCCTGGGGAACCGCGTGATTTTCCCAAAAGGGTTCACGTGATGTTCGCCGGTATCTACGTGAACCCCATGTTCCTCTTACCCCTAGACGTCACCGAACGTCGCTATATAAACGCGCCCCGTGAGCGGAACGCGCTCAGTTTTTCCTCAGTTTCAGCCAGTCAGTTTTCGTCAATCACTTAGTCATTCAGAGTTAGAATCCGTACTTCCCCGAGAGTATCGCGAGTTGTCGGACTTAGCCGCGAGCGAGATTTCACGTATCGGAATTAATTGCAAGCGAGTATTACGCAGGGGACTTAATCCCTCCGCTTCAACGCGCCGTAATATTTGAGAGCCGCGTTCATCATCTGTAAGAATCGAAAAGAACGTTTATAATAAACAGCAGTGATAATATAATTTATCTAATTTAAATTCAGATTTACCTCAAAATCACCGCCGATCTCTTACACGCCTCCACCTGTTCGATGCGCGCCTCCATCAGGGTGTTCTCGAACGACTTCCTTCATTCGATGCGCGCCTCCATCAGGGCGTTCTCGTCACCGCTTCCTATATCCCTCCAACCGCCTCTGTACTCGCATAATCACTAAAAATAAAAGAAGGTGTTTATTGGCTATCTGCTAGTGATTGTATCCGCTTGCTTATTATTGCACGTCAAGCTTGACTCATTGCAACTGCACGCGTCCTCTCGCATGCGCTTCAGAGGTCAGAAGGACGAGACCGCTTACCAAAAAGGGGAACCTGGACGTTGGACAAGCAGGGGCAAGGTAAGTGCTCATTCTTTCTTTTCCCCCTCACCGCTCCATCAATGGTACGTTCGAGACGGTCCGGTCGGGCCCATCAATTAAAGCGGCTTCAGCGGGCTTACTACACCGGGGGTGAATTCGACCCCAGTGTGTTTAACACCTCCGCCACTCCACCGCTGCATTCGCATGCAGAGCCACCCGCTTCTGTCCAGAATACCGTCCCCCTTCCTCCGGTAGCTTCTGCCCCTGTCAAAATTAAAGATTATGAGAAACCGAAAATAACTCGCGTTGAGGAACTCACGCAAAAGATCAAACTCATTTTGAGAGAATGCAGTCGAGGTCAACAACCAGAAAATAATAATTAGACAGTGTACTTACCCTTATAATTGTAAAATCAGTTTACCGATCTCAGCCATACTTAACTTAGAATTCACTTAAATCACTCCACATTACCCACCCCGACGTCCGTAATAAAACTCGGACGTAACATGGCACTAATACACGTATGTCAAAGTCATATGTGGAGTACATGTCAAGGTGTTTGAGTGTGACGTCAAAATTGAAGAGAAACTTTTCAGGAATTATGTGATGAGATGTTACGTCGAAATTACATATTCCAGTTACTTTTGAATCTTTAAGATTCAATTTAAGTTTATCTGTATCATAGATAACTATTTCGTCAATAATCACTGGCTCGATCGGAAGAATGTTAAATTCTGGGATTCCTGTACAAAGTTTACTCTTGACATTGTTGATGTTGTCCACATTCAGCGTAGTTGGGATCTTTGACACCACACACGTGAACGTAGGAGGCTATAAAGAGTTTAAATTATTTTTTAAATTTGCAATTTTGTATTAAATTGCAGAAAGGCTGTCATAGATGTGCAAAGCTGCATTTTTAGTTTGAATTTCATAAGGAAGATGAGTCACATGGAGCATAAAAAACTTTACATATAAGCAAAGCTGCGTACTTGAGGAGAGGGGGGGGGGGGGAGTTAAGAAAATATTTTTAATATAATATATGTGTGAATATCTACTAGTAAAATAATTTAAATATATATTATTCGGTTTAATATCTACTAGATTACAATAATGTCAAAATTCTAATTAAGGTGGTACCTCCGCGACAACCTTGGCCAAAAGTTTCGTCCTATGGACATGTCTAAGAGATCAATAATTTAATCAAATCATTGTAGAAAAATGTATAAAACATATATAATATCGACGTGATACTAATAGATAATATAAAGAATATTATTTACCATTTGATAACTTCTTTTATTAACTATTTTTGTCACACCGGTGGGAGTAAACTTTTTGCTAGAACTTTCCGCAATCCGCGCTGTGCATCAACACACGGAACAGGTTACGTATACAGACCATACATGCTGTCGGATATGCGATATATCGATATATTGACATTTACATCATGATAATACCAAAAATGTCATGCTTCTCAAGGCTATATTTTCAAAAATAGATGGTAAATTATTCTCTTTTCTTTTCAGAATATTTCTGTAATCCTTCTCTAGTATTCTCTTGTTTTTGCTTCCTCATAGAGGAAGCTTTGTTTTCATAAACTTCGTATATGGACCTTTGATCGTATATAAAGCTAGGTCTAATCAACCAAAATATTAAAGAAAAATATATGAAATAGGGGTAGAAAAGACCAAAGAAAAAATTGTTTTTTAGTTTTTGATGCCAATGTGTTCAGAATGTTCTAAAACGTCGAAAAATTGCCTTTAAAAAAAATGTCCGTATGTATGTATGTATGTGGTGATTTGTTGTGGTTGCTCTAACTTCCGCAAATATTGAGATATCGGGCTGTTTTTTTTTTAATCGATAGAGCATCATTCAAGGAAGGTTGGTATTGAATTTGGCGATGATCGGTAAAGGGGTTCTTTTGCTTTCTCATAGAGGAAGCTTTGTTTTCATAAACTTCGTATATGGACCTTTGATCGTATATAAAGCTAGGTCTAATCAACCAAATATTAAAGAAAAATATATGAAATAGGGGTAGAAAAGACCAAAGAAAAAATTGTTTTTTAGTTTTTGATGCCAATGTGTTCAGAATGTTCTAAAACGTCGAAAAATTGCCTTTAAAAAAAATGTCCGTATGTATGTATGTATGTGGTGATTTGTTGTGGTTGCTCTAACTTCCGCAAATATTGAGATATCGGGCTGTTTTTTTTTTAATCGATAGAGCATCATTCAAGGAAGGTTGGTATTGAATTTGGCGATGATCGGTAAAGGGGTTCTTTTGCTTTCTCATAGAGGAAGCTTTGTTTTCATAAACTTCGTATATGGACCTTTGATCGTATATAAAGCTAGGTCTAATCAACCAAATATTAAAGAAAAATATATGAAATAGGGGTAGAAAAGACCAAAGAAAAAATTGTTTTTTAGTTTTTGATGCCAATGTGTTCAGAATGTTCTAAAACGTCGAAAAATTGCCTTTAAAAAAAATGTCCGTATGTATGTATGTATGTGCAGATTTGTCTGTGGTTGCTCTAACTTCCGCAAATATTGAGATATCGGGCTGTTTTTTTTTTTAATCGATAGAGCATCATTCAAAGAAGGTTGGTATTGAATTTGGCGATGATCGGTAAAGGGGTTCTTTTTTTAAAAAATTTAAAATTTTTTTACAAATGTCTGTGGTTGCTCTAACTTCCGCAAATATTGAGATATCGGGCTGTTTTTTTTTTTTAATCGATAGAGCATCATTCAAGGAAGGTTGGTATTAAATTTGGCGATAATCGGTGAAGGGGTTCTTTTTAAAAAAATTTTTGAATTTTTTTTGGAAATGTCCGTGGTTGCTTTAACTTCCGCAAATATTGAGATATTGGGTTGTTTTTTTTTTAATCGATAGAGTATCATTCAAGGAAGGTTGGTATTAAATTTGGCGATGATCGGTAAAGGGGTTCTTTTTAAAAAAAATTTGAGTTTTTTTAGAAATGTTCGTGGTTGCATTAACTTCAGCAAATATTGAGATATCGGGCCGATTTTTTTTTTAATCAATAAAGTATCATTTAAGAAAGGTTGATATTGAATTTGGCGATAATCGGTAAAAGGGTTCTTTTTTTAAAAAATTTTTAATTTTTTTAGAAATGTCCCTGGTTGCTCCTTTTGCACAGTTACTCTTTACATCCTTGCGCAAAACATAGGCTACTACGGAATCTCGATTATTCACTTACCGATCAGCTACTTTATTCCTTGGTTTTTCCGGGCGTTTTTTCGGGACTTTCGAGATTGCTCGCTCGCGATGTACGCACAAAACTTCGATATTTCACTTACCGATTACCGATTTTATCCCTTTGTTTTCCCAGGCGTATTTTAAGTCTGTTTGTTCTTTATACACTCATAAACTATTTGACCGATCTGAACCAACTCTTGCACAATTACTCTTTACATCCTTGCGCAAAACATAGGTTACTACGGAACCCCGATATTTCACTTACCGATCAGCGTCTTCATCCTTTGATTTTTCAGGGCGTTTTTTCGGGAATTTCGAGATTGCTCGCTCGCGATGTACACAGAACCTCGATATTTTACTTACCGATTACCGATTTTATCCCTTGGTTTTCCCGGACATTTTTAAAGTGAAATATCGAAGTTCTGTGTACATCGCAAGCGAGCAATCTCGAAATTCCTGAAAAAACGCCCGGGAAAACCAAGGGATGATTGATACTAAACATAAAATCTTTAGTCCATATTTATGTAAATAAAACTTATTAATAACAATAATTAAAAAGTAAAACAAATTCTATTATATTCTTCAGTCATTTCTACCCCTATTTTATATATAATTCTTCAAGATTTGGTTGATTAGACTCAGCTTTATAAAGCTTCTATGTATGTACGAATTCTCCGAAATTTGAAATGTGTGTAACACGAGAACTGATCAATCAAATTTTAAAGAATTATATATGAAATAGAGGTAGGAAAGACTGAAAAATATAATAAAATTAGAAATAGCACGATATTTTAAGAAATGCCTTTGATTGCTCTAACTTTTGTAAGTTTTGAAATATTTGGCTATTTCTAATATATTTTTCTGTCTTTTCAACCCCTATTTTATATATAATTCTTTAAGATTTGGTTGATTAGACTCAGCTTTATAAGGCTTTTATGTATGTACGATGTACACAGAACCTCGATATTTTACTTACCGATTACCGATTTTATCCCTTGGTTTTCCCGGACATTTTTAAAGTGAAATATCGAAGATTTGAAATTAGAGGAATTTAGTTATGATCCAAATTACGAATATAAATTTTTTCCGAGAGTAATAATTGGGAAAATGGATGCAATATGTGATCATTGTCAAGCCAAATAGTTTAAAACTTAAGCATCTGGAATGTGTTGTTCAAACGGAAAAGTTAAACTACCACCTTTAAATCAACCACCCGACACACTCCTTATGTTTGTCCACAATATGGATATTGAAACACAAGTGAACCCCGAAAGCACACGATATCCTATGGATGTCCATTGGAGTCCACTTAAAGTTCCTGGACTTCAAATGGACTCCAATGGACGTCCATAGGATATCGTGTGCTGTCGGGAAAGTTGTTTGAAGAAAAACGACCTCCGGGCAAAGCCCGGGTAACCAGCTAGTTATTTAATTAATACTAAACATAAAATCTTTAGTCCATATTTATGTAAATAAAACTTATTAATGACAATAATTAAAAAGTAAAACAAATTCTATTATATTCTTCAGTTTTTTCTACCCCTATTTTAAAGACATTTAAAATTACAAGAGAATTAAAGACATTTAAAATTTGGTTGATTAGACTTATGTTTATGTATGGACGGATTCCCCGAAATTTTAAATGTCTTTAATTCAAAAACTAATCAACCAAATCTTAAAGATTTATATATGAAATAAGGGTAGAAAATACTGGAGAATATAGTAGAATTAAAAAAATTGCTAAAATCTTAAAATTTTAATCTTTAAGGGCTACATCCCAAGTCTCAACAATTGAGACTTTTCATAAATTGATAATTTATTTTACTCTCATTTTATATATAATTCTTTAAGATTTGGTTGATTAGACTCAGCTTTATAAGGCTTTTATGTATGTACGGATTCCCAGAAATTTTAAATGCCTTTAACTCAAAAACTAATCAACCAAACCTTAAAGAATTATATATGAAATAGAAGTAGAAAATACTGAAAAAATATAATCAAATTAGAAAAGTTGTCAATAATTAATACTAAATTGTCCAAAAACATTAATTTATGAAAAGTTTTAATTAGAATATAATAAACTAAAGAATATAATAGAATTAGAAAAATTAACAATATAATTAAAAAATGTGCAAATTTTATATTTAAAACTGCACCCCCTGCATGAGAAGTTGAGAATTGATATCTCTCATGTGGAGAAAACTGGTCTGGTTTTTAATTATATTGATGAATATAATTAAAGAATAATAATACCTATAAAACTATATTTTTTAAATGTATACTTACAATGTGCAATAAAACTATGATTTTACTATAAATTTTTAGTGTCTACTTTTTAAAAAAGTATGTCAATCGAACTCGAATGAAAATCAGAGAGAGAACTAATTTTCATCTTATAAATGACTATATAAGTTGCTGGTTTCACATATTATATGTCAATTTTTATATGTGTTAATCTGTTTTCCCAATTTGTTGTTTGGAAGAATTTTGTAACTGAAAGAATTAAGAAATGGAAGAATTAAGAAATAGTAAGTATTCGCTGTTAGTAGGTATCAATTTAGTAAATATAATAATTGATTTTTATATTGGAATAACAGACAATACCTGCATAACATATGTATGTATATAAATTAATAAAATATTTATGGTTATAAAATTTTAGTTTTGGAAGACGGTCTGGATGACCTGCTATTAAGTTGGATATTGAAATATGAGAAGGAACAAGCGGAGAAACAAGCAGAAACAGAAAACCCAGAGGAAGCAGAAAAAGCAGAGAAAGCAAAGAAAGAGGATAATAATTTGATTGATGACAAAAGTATGAGAAGGAACAAGCGAAAAGAAAATCATGAGGATGATGAAGAAAAGAAGATGAATAAGAAAATGAAAACAGATTAACACTTTTTATATATTAAATGTACAATTTCTTTATTATAAATTAAAAAAAATATTAACCCACCCTTAAAATTTTAACAATGTTTTTTGTCAATTTGGTATTAATTATTGGCAACTTCTCTAATTCAATTATATTCTTCAGTCTTTTCTACCCGTATTTCATAAATAATTCTTTAAGATGTGGTTGATTAAACCCAGCTTTATAAAGCTTTTATGTATGTACTCCAGCAACCCAGATGTACCCTGAGTATCTCATGTTACGAGCCCCACGCCTTGCGGTTTTGCGATCACCAAATCTAATCTCTACAATTGAACAACTCAACACATCCCGTATTTTCCTATTAATACAACCTTACTCTATCGCTGTATGCAGAATTTACTGCCAAATATTTATTAATTATATAATAAACAAGGTTTAAAGACTCATATCTATGGCACTTGACAACATCCAATTTCACAATTTCTTTCTCTGCAACGACTACATACACGATCAAACAATGAATTTTCCACTAAATAGGTTTTACCTCAAGGGCAATAAGTTTATGGTGAAACTTAATTATATAATAAACAAGGTTTAAAGACTCATATCTATGGCACTTGACAACATCCAATTTCACAATTTCTTTCTCTGCAACGACTACATGCACGATCAAACAATGAATTTTCCACTAAATAGGTTTTACCTCAAGGGCAATAAGTTTATGGTGAAACTAACAGATAGGGCCTATTAGTTTAGCAGAAACCTCGCTATCGCATATTAGAAGCCTATCTCATAATAGGGGACTTTCCTCTAGCAAGAAATAATTTAATTAAAAAATTTTGCATACTTTTTAAATTTTTATTTTTATTACAAATTTAAAGATATAAAAATAGGAACTCCTCTGCGTCCTCTCGCTCTCCAATTTCCTCTCCAATACCCTCTGCGTCCTCTTCCTCTCCAAATTTCTGCCCAATCTCCTCTGCGTCCTCTTCTTCCCCAAATATCTTCCCAATCTTCTCTGCGTCCTCTTCCTCTTCCTCTTCCTCTCCCGCCCCAACCTCCTCTGCGTCCTCTTCCTCTTCCTCCCCAACCACCATTGCGTCCTCTTTCTCCCTCTTCCCAACCTCCTCTGCGTCCTTCTCTTTTATTCCATTTTCCTCCTGTTCTCTCTGTATTCCGGTAAAAAAATTTTTATAAAAACAAATATATATAAACATATAATTATATACATAAATATATAATTATATATCAAATATGTTTATACATGTTTTTTTCTGCGTGCATAATCTCTATTTTTTTACTATATATAATCATATATAAATGTAATAGTTGTTATATATAATTATATATCAATTCGTTGTTAATTTTTTATATATACATATCTATGTATATAACTATATATTCATTTTTTTAATTAAAAAAATTTTTTACCGGAATCATCTATATCTTTTTCCTTTTCTTCTTCGTCTTCCACACTTTCTCGGTCCCTCTCTCTCCGTTTTTTATCCCGATCTCTTTTCTCCTGTTCTCTTTTTCGTTCTCTTTCCCTTATTAATTGGATAAATAAAATATCTTGCATATTAACATAAATTATTAGCTCCTTTTGGCGATAATATAGTAAATTAATATATAGTAACTATTACATTTAATATAGCAAAACAATTTATTAAAATAATGTAAAACAAAATATCTTTTAAAAATAATATTTACATATTATACATCTTGTTGTACTCAGAAATTTAGACATTGTCCGAAGAAGGTTGTTATTGCAGACGTCACATTAGACGTCACATTAATGTAAAATTTAATTTAAATTGATTTTTCTGAAAATTAGAAAAATGTAAAAAAGGAGCTTTTGAAAAAATCGAAAAAGTGTGCTCCTAATATGAGAGACCCCAGAAAATCGCTAATAAATTGCAAAATACATCATATTGTAATTAGAAAACTTTATTTAAAGTTTTAAAAAAAAACAAGTGTAATGGAGAAGCATATTTGCAACAATCGTATATATATAAACCTACTTATACCCAATATTATACCTAATCTTCTCTTTCTACCCTTCCCCCTCAAATCAAGGTCAGCACAGTCTTAAATATTCGTATAAACCTTCCCTTAACGTTAATATAGTATTTTCTTTTGCTTTTTGCTTCCTCATAGAGGAAGCTTTGTTTTCGTGAAAAAATTTTTTTTTTAGTTGCCGCTGCCAATGTGTTCAGAATGTTCTAAAACGTCGAAAAATTGCATTAAAAAAAAATGTCCGTATGTGTGTGTGTGTGTGTGTATGTGCAGATTTAATGTCTGTGGTTGCTCTAACTTCCGCAAATATTGAGATATCGGGCTGTTTTTTTTTTAATCGATAGAGTATCATTCAAGGAAGGTTGGTATTGAATTTGGCGATGATCGGTAAAGGGGTTTTTTTTTTAAAAAATTTTGAATTTTTTTACAAATGTCTGTGGTTGCTCTAACTTCCGCAAATATTGAGATATCGGACTGTTTTTTTTTTAATCGATAGAGCATCATTCAAGGAAGGTTGGTATTGAATTTGGCGATGATCGGTAAAGGGGTTCTTTTTAAAAGAATTTTTGAATTTTTTTAGAAATGTCCGTGGTTGCTTTAACTTCCGCAAATATTGAGATATCGGGTTGTTTTTTTTTTTAATCGATAGAGTATCATTCAAGAAAGGTTGGTATTGAATTTGGGGATGATCGGTAAAGGGGTTTTTTTTTAAAAAAATTTTGAATTTTTTTACAAATGTCTGTGGTTGCTCTAACTTCCGCAAACATTGAGATATCGGGCTGTTTTTTTTTTTAATCGATAGAGTATTATTCAAGGAAGGTTGGTATTGAATTTGGCGATGATCGGTAAGGGGGTTCTTTTTTAAAGAAAATTTGAGTTTTTTTAGAAATGTTCGTGGTTGCATTAACTTCAGCAAATATTGAGATATCGGGCCGATTTTTCTTTTAATCTATAAAGTATCATTTAAGAAAAGTTGATATTGAATTTGGCGATAATCGGTAAAAGGGTTCTTTTTTTAAAAAACTTAATTTTTTTAGAAATGTCCCTGGTTGCTCTAATTTATGCAAATATTGAGATATAGGGCTAAATTTTTTTTTAATCGATAAAGTATTATTTAAGGAAGAATGGAATTGAATTTAGCGAAAATTGGTGAAGGACTTCTTTCTTTATAAAATTTTGAATTTTTTAAGAAATGCCTTTGATTGCTCTAACTTTTGTAAGTTTTGAAATATTTGGCTATTTCTAATTTTATTATATTCTTCTGTCTTTTCTACCCTTATTTCATATAAAATTCTTTAAAATTTGGTTGATTAGACTCATGTTTATGTATGGACGGATTCCCCGAAATTTTAAATGTCTTCAACTCAAAAACCAATCAACCAAATCTTAAAGAATTATATATGAAAAAGGGTAAAAAATACTGAAGAATATAGTAGAATTAAAAAAATTGCTAAAATCTTAAAATTTTAACCTTTAAGGGCTACATCCCAAGTCTCAACAATTGAGACTTTTCATAAATTGATATTTTTTGACAATTTATTTTACTCTTATTTCATATATAATTCTTTAAGATTTGGTTGATTAGACTCAGCTTTAAAAGGCTTTTATGTATGTACGGATTCCCAGTAAATGCCTTTAACTCAAAAACTAATCAACCAAACCTTAAAGAATTATATATGAAATAGAAGTAGAAAATACTGAAAAAATATAATCAAATTAGAAAAATTGCCAATAATTAATACTAAATTGTCCAAAAACATTAATTTATGAAAAGTCTTAATTAGAATATAATAAACTAAAGAATATAATAGAATTAGAAAAATTAACAATATAATTAAAAAGTGTGCAAATTTTATATTTAAAACTGCACCCCCTGCATGAGAAGTTGAGAATTGATCTCTCTCATGTGGAGAAAACTGGTCTGGTTTTTAATTGTATTGACGAATATAATTAAAGAATAATAATACCTATAAAACTATATTTTTTAAATGTATACTTACAATGTGCAATAAAACTATGATTTTACTATAAATTTTTAATGTCTACTTTTTATTTTAGAAATGTCCCTGGTTGCTCTAACTTACGCAAATATTGAGATATAAGGCTAAATTAAAAACTAATCAACCAAATCTTAAAGAATTATATATGAAATAAGGGTAAAAAAGACTGAAGAATATAGTAGAATTAAAAAAATTACTAGTCTTAAAATTTTAACTTTTAAGGGCTACATCCCAAGTCTCAACAATTGAGACTTTTCATAAATTGATATTTTTTGACAATTTAGTGTTAATTATTAGCAATTTTTTTGATTCTAATATATTTTTCAGTTTTTTCTACCCCTATTTCATATATAATTCATTATGGTTTGGTTGATTAGACCCAGCTTTATAAAGCTTCGATATATGTACAAATTCTCTAAAATTTTAAATGAGAAAAAGGAAGAGAGAGAGAGAGAGAAAAAAAGAGAGAGGGCGAAAGGGCGCTTAATTTCAAAAGCATTGATCGTTTTTTTTAAATAAAACGGACGTAAGTGTTTAGCCTAGCATCAGCCAATGTATGCCAAAAAGCCTAAAGTGCGTTCAGTTTTATTGGGAAACGATCAGTGTTTCGCAAAAGAGCGGCCTTTTGCAAAAGGGCTAGTCTTTTTGCAAAAGAGCTAGTTTTTTTGCAAAAGGGCTAATTTTTTATTTGCAGTTAGAACATCTCAAGTCTTAATAATTGAGACTCCAAAAAATGATTTTTTAGGATAATAAAAAAAGTGAGCAAGTAGAAACTTGCACATTGCTTCCATATAGATTTTAAGTGTGCAAGTAGAAACTTGCACATTGCTTCCTCATAGCTCTTAAGTGTGCAAGTAGAAACTTGCACATTGCTTCCTCATAGCTTTAAAGTGTGCAAGTTAAAACTTGCACATTGCTTCCTCATAGCTTTAAAGTGTGCAAGTAGAAACTTGCACATTGCTTCCTCATAGTTTTTAAGTGTGCAAGTAGAAACTTGCACATTGCTTTCTCATAGTTTTTAAGTGAGCAAGTAGAAACTTGCACATTGTTTTCTCATAGTTTTTAAGTGAGCCAGTAGAAACTTGCACATTGCTTTCTCATAGTTTTTAAGTGAGCCAGTAGAAACTTGCACATTGCTTTCTCATAGTTTTTAAGTGAGCCAGTAGAAACTTGCACATTGCTTTCTCATAATTTTTAAGTGAGCAAGTAGAAACTTGCACATTACTTAATCAACATTTTATTTCGCTCATAAAGCTTCCTCTATGAGGAAGCCAAATTAATAAATATTTACTAATAATTATATATCAAAGAAAAAATTTGGCTTCTTCATAGAGGAAGCTTTATGAGCGAAATAAAATGTTGATTAAGTAATGTGCAAGTTTCTGCTTGCTCACTTAAAAATTATGAGAAAGCAATGTGCAAGTTTCTACTGGCTCACTTAAAAACTATGAGAAAGCAATGTGCAAGTTTCTACTGGCTCACTTAAAAACTATGAGAAAGCAATGTGCAAGTTTCTACTGGCTCACTTAAAAACTATGAGAAAACAATGTGCAAGTTTCTACTTGCTCACTTAAAAACTATGAGAAAGCAATGTGCAAGTTTCTACTTGCACACTTAAAAACTATGAGGAAGCAATGTGCAAGTTTCTACTTGCACACTTTTTTATTGATGGTTTCCATTGCTTGGAAAAAATAAATACTTACGCCGCTTAACCATTTATTTTTTCCAAGCAATGGGAAAGGTCGTGAGACAGTAAATAAAGAAATAAAGTAATTAAAAATTATGCAAATTAAACAAAATATGATTTATTCTCATCTGTAACTGTCGGACACAGCATGTTTAACTTCTGATCTGGCGGAAAATACATGCCATGAGACAGCAGCCTAACATGAAGGAACGCTATTACAATTGCTGCACAAATGCTGTACGTGAAGTAATTATTTTATATAATCGTATGCAAAATTGAATCAATTCATATATAAATGTAACGATTTTACTTATACAGTATTGAGTCTTCCACGATACTTTGTCCGCGTAAAGTTATAATCGTATGCAAAATTGAATCAATTCATATATAAATGTAACGATTTTACTTATACAGTATTGAGTCTTCCACGATACTTTGTCCACGTAAAGTCGCAGAGCTACTAAAATAAAAGTAAGAAATGTTGAAAATATTACTTTGCAACTATGTATACGCTGTTCCTTATAAGAAAGATATTACATCTTATTGTTAGCAATGTAAACTTATGTTGTTATGTATTGCCAACGCTTCATCAATGTATCTCGCATGTACGATGGTAGAACTTTGTCGGATTTCTCGGACGGAGAAAGAATTGACAAACGGCCATTCTTTCTCCGTCTGATAACTCGGACAAAGTTGTAGCATCGTAGATGCGACATACATTGATGGAGCCTTGACAATACATAACAATACAAACATTACATTTGCAAATGCAAAGATGGAAAATATCCCCGTGTGCACACCGCTGTGCTTGCATACATGACAACATACATGCAATACATAACAATTCACATACATATTTTTGCAAATACAAAGCTTGCATTGCTAACAATAAAATGTAATGTCTTTTGTACAATAAACAGCGTGTACATATACTTATACTTTCAACATTTTTTACTTGCATTTTACAGTTGTGATTTTACGAGGGCAATCGAGTAGAAAGCTCAATAGTGTCAAAGTAAAATCGGACATTTATATATGAACAATTTTGCATATGATTATGGGAAATAATTATTTCACTTACGACGAAACATCCACGTAGAGTATTCCTGCAGCAAATCGAATAGCGTTTGTTCATCGTAGGCTACTGTCCTATGGCATGTATTATCCGCGTTATGCGATTATGCGTTACGTGAAAAATACATGCCACAAGGCCCACGAGACAGCATCCATTCAGAACGTACTGTCTAACCTCCAACGTCAATTGACACTTCTCGTTCCCTGCACTGTCTGCATATGTATATGCATATGTGCGTGCGTGTATGCGTGCGTGTGTGCATGCACGTACACATACGCACGACATATACACATTCTATGCTTTTATTTGACTTGTAATCTTGATTTCAAGGGTTCAATAATATTGTGTCGTGTTTTGTAATTCAGGGAAACTTGTTTTCACGTTCGTAAAAACGGTATATCTTTTATATAAAGCACATCTTGTGATGAATGACAGGCCGTCGTCTGCTAACTGAAAACGCCATATAGAGGTAAATGTAAATAAAGAAATCCGTAGTTCCGTAACTTTTTCTCGTTTTCCATATAAAATGAGATTTTCCCTGAATCATTGATGTATGTACTGCAATCCTGGAGAAGCATTTTCAATTCTGTCAAATTAACGCGACGCTGCATGAGTAGAGATTTTTTCGGTATACAGGCCCCCTATTATCGACATCATCGCAGTTCGGCCTTGAAGATAGTCAAGAATAGCACCTATTGCACGCACACATACGCACGACACACATACACATCGTATGCTTTATTAGACTTGTAATCTTCATTTCAAGGGTTCAATCATGTTGTTTCGTGTTTTGCAATTCAGGAAAACTTGTTTTCACGTTCGTACAAACGGTATATCTTTTATATGAAACACATCTTGTGATGAATTGACAGGCCGTCTGCCAACTAGACGCCATATTGAGGTAAATGAAAATAAGGAAATCTGTAGTTCCGTAACTTTTTCTCGTTTTCTATATAAAATGAGATTTTCCCTGAATCATTGATGTATGTATTGCAATCCTGGAGAAGCATTTTCAATTCTGTCAATTTAATACGACGCTGCATGAGTAGAGATTTTTGTCGGTAAAACAGACGGGTTCAGGATCCCCTTAAACCATTCATCTGGTTTCGGCGTCGTCAATTTAGTCAGCAAAGGTATCAAAGTTCGGTTGATTCTCTCTACTTGACCATTAGATCGCGGTACTCCAGTCGTGATGAGTACATGCTCAATGTTCTCTTGCTTACAATATTCTTTAAACTCCTGAGATGAAAAGACGGTGCCTCTATCAGAAATAATCCGTCTCGGATTTCCAAAAATCACAGCCTGTTTCTTAAGTCGATCTATTACTTTAGATGAACATGTACTTTTAACGGCGTAAAACCAAACAAATTTACTGAACGCGTCTACAACTACAAGGATATGACGATAATTCTTTTTCGTAGACGGTAGAGGACCCAAGTGATCGATGTGATAAGTATCCAACGGTACACTGCCTTTATCGATCATATGTAGCCAACCGTCTTGTTTACCTTTCTTCCGTTCCGCTAAAATACAATCAACACAATTAAATACTACCTTCTCGATTTTCGCACGCATATTCGCAAACCAGTAATCTCTTTTTACTAACAGCTCTGTTTTGTTTGTCGAGAAATGCCCTTGTTCATGAGCTCGCCGTATTATTTGTAACTGCATAAGCTTCGGTACCACTAATCGCACATCGTTATCACACAATCTAAATAATAGTCCGTCACGCATAATATAATCTTTGGTAGAACCCCGATTCACTAAATCGATAATTTGTCGCACTTCGCTATTTTCGCTCTGCGCTTTCTTTAATTTGACAATTAATCCTTCATCGTCTTCATCTATCGCAAATACATTCGGTAACGGGTTACGACTAAGCGCATCTACATGGGTCATGCTTTTCCCTGCCCGATGTTCGATCGTATAAGAGAATTCCTCGAGAAGCAATGCCCAGCATCATTCCGTACGAACTCGAAGTCCTTGCGATAGTGAAAGCATTGCAGAAATTTAGAGTTTATGTGTTAGGTATTCCATTTAAAATTGTTACAGACTGCCGCGCATTTACGTTAACTATGAATAAGAAGAATTTATGTGTTAGAGTAGCGAGAGCTACTCTAACACATAATTCTTCTTATTCATAGTTAACGTAAATGCGCGGCAGTCTGTAACAATTTTAAATGGAATACCTAACACATAAACTCTAAATTTCTGCAATGCTTTCACTATCGCAAGGACTTCGAGTTCGTAGCTATAATACTTTTTTTCGGCTTCTGTGGTTTTCCCACTCGCATAATACACCGGGTGAAACATTCGATCGTCGCTATTGCGTTGCATTAAAATAGCACCGTACCCGTACTTTGATGCGTCCGTATGTAGCTCTGTTTCGCGATTCGGGCTGTACAATTGCAATACCGGTTTATCGCTCAACAACTTTTTGAGTTCGCGGAAAGCAGTCTTTTCTTCTTCGCCAAAATGGAACAGTACATTCGCTCTTAACAAATTCGTCAACGGGCGTGCAATCAACGAATATCCTAATATAAATTTTCGAAAATAACTCGTGAGGCCGATAAAACTTTGCACTTGCTTTACATTTCGCGGTTCCGGAAATCGCAGCACGGCTTCCGTTTTACGCGGGAAGGGGCGGATAGTTCCGCTCTCGACAACATGTCCTAAGTATTCAACACTCTTTTGCAAAAAACGACTTTTACTCCAATTAATAATTAGCCCGCATTCGGCGGCTGTCTCTAATACAATCTTCAATCGTCTCAAGCCTTCTTCTTCGTCTGTCGACGGAATGATGATGTCATCTATATAACTCGAAGCAACCTTCGCTTGAATTAGTACTCTAAGTACCGCATTAATATATTTTTGGAAAACTGAGGGTGAGTTGCACAATCCGAAAGGAACTACTAAAAATTCGTATTGCCCATCTGGTACGATAAATGAGGTATACTTGCGACTATCTTCGTCCAGTGGTACGTGAAAAAATCCGTTCTTAAGATCAAGAGTGGTAAAAACTTTGGCATCTTGTAATGAATCTATTTGATCTTCGATAAGCGGTAATGGAAATCGATCTTTCACGATCTTCTTATTAAGTTCTCTATAGTCTACACATACTCGCGTCGCGCCGTTTTTTTTCTTAACAAGTACTACCGGACTCGCGTATTCAGATAATGATGGCTGTATAATATTGTCTCGCAACCATTCTTTAATATGCGCGTTCACTTCGTCCTTTTCCGCTTTGGATAATCGTCGCGGTCGCTGATACACGGGTTGATCATCCTTAACTACAATTGTCATTTTAATGCCTACGTCACGAGTTTTTACAGGCTTATATGCTTTAATTAAATTTTCAACTTCGCGCCTATGCTCTTTATTCGTAATATTTGATACGTCTACTTCGTTCATATTGCAGTCGTAATCAATACTTGAGATTTCAGGAACAGCGACAGTCTCTTGTACCGTTTTTTCTATTTTCGCGATCGTTACTTCTCCTTTTGTTGCTCTAAGATCTATGGTATTTAAAAAATCCGCACCGATCAATAATTCGTACTGCATAAGATCGTCGGGAATTACATAAATATCTATCGAGAATCTATTATTATCGACAATCAAATTCGCGGAAAATCTACCTAACGTGTTATTCGGCGCTCCTACTCCACGAAAACGTATTTCACCTTGCTCAAACGGCGGTGAACCTAATTTAATATACTTGTCTTCTCGCATCAAAGTCAAATCGCTACCGGTGTCTATTAACGCGGTGGTCTCGCATCCGTTTACTACAACTTCCTTTCGATATTTTTTATGCACGGATCTCGACACGCTACACACTTCTTTCGGCACGACTTTTGGAGCATGCTTTTTCGGACACTGCGCGGCCACATGTCCATACTCACGGCACTCGAAACACTTTACGCCTTTTTCTTTAGTCGGGCACTCTGCTGCAAGATGCGTCGCTGCACCACAGAAATGGCATCTTCTTCTTTGATGGCTGTCTTTCTGCGTCGTAGTCGTAGCTGCACCTCCTTCGTCGCTGGGCTTGGCAGATCGCTTCTGGTCGCCGTTCTTCGGGATTGCGCCGCTATCCGTCTTTCCTCGCAACATCACTTTGTCAAACGCTTTTCGTAACGAGGCTGCCGAATTAAATCTTTGAATGCGCGCCTGATCACAAAGCGTCGGGTCCGGAATTCCGTCTATGAGATAGTCCATCATGTCCTCTGGGCTGATGGGTACTCGATTCGCAAGTATCATTTTTTCGTGGAAGTACTCGCTGAAATTTTCACCTCGTTTCCAGGAACGTTCTTCAAATTTCTTTCGCAAAGCTACTCTGCTGGGTCGATGGGAGAACATCGTTCTCATCTGCACTAACAAATCTTCAAGATTCATCTGAAGAAATTCAGGCTTTGAATGGAACCACTCGCTCGCCTTGCTTTTCAGCCTCTTGCCCACTAAAATTTTCGCTTTACTTACATCAAGTTCGTATGTTGTCTTCAATAATTGCAATTGCCGTTCTCATGTTTTGAAGCAGTCGTTGTTTCCATGGAAAGGACTTAGCAAATCCGCGATAGCTTGAACGTCCGTCCTAGGCCGCCTTGACTCGTTTACCGATGGCGCTCTCGACGAATGGCCGTCCACTGGTTGATTTCGCTGTAGACGTAGCAACTCTATCTCCTTGCGCGCCAATGCGAGTTCTCGTTCGGCTAACTCTGCTTGTTT
Organism: Leptothorax acervorum; assembly: GCA_035220615.1. NCBI lineage: Eukaryota > Metazoa > Arthropoda > Insecta > Hymenoptera > Formicidae > Leptothorax > Leptothorax acervorum. Next base: position 25,852 of record JASTWQ010000665.1, on the reverse strand, counting down.
CCTCACGAGTTCTAACTCACGTTGATCGCACTGCACTGATCCGGGAGGCACTCCAGCAGCGGCTGCATCGGTTTCACGGGCATCATCGTCTCGTTTTTCTTTGTCCGAAATCCACGAGCCGTTCGGGTCCTTTTCCATAAGCCTGTTAAACAGCTCAGCTTTTGTCCCGGTTGTAGTCAAACCCAAGGACTTGCACTTATCTTTCAACGCTTGCACTGAGAAATCGTCAGCCCTCTTCATTGTACAGTTTCACGAGCACATCACACGATCACGGATCACAATAATAGAGTTTCGTCTCTCTCTCAATCCTGGTTCTGGCTTTCTCGATCCCGGACGAGCCCCCAAGTTTGTAGGAATAAAGATGATATCCCAGTGTTTGTAGAATAGAACAGTTTAATAAGGGATGAGAATAACACAGAATATATGAGAATTTAAAACGAAACCATGCTTAACACTCTCGTTTGATCAACGCTGAGACAAAGCCTCGTACCGACTCAAAACTACACACGACGCGAAACGTTACTCCTCGACTTCTCTACGCAAAGGCTTCTCTGTTTCTGCTGCCTGGGCAACGAATGCCCTTCGCTCGCTTGCTTCCGAGACCAAACGACTCTCTACATTAAGCGACTCTGTTGTCATAAGACGATCGACTCTCTAGATTCTTCGCTTCTTCACATGGCAACACGGCATCGCGACACGCGCGCGACACGTACACACATGTCTTCACTAACACAACTCACACTTCTTGACAACACGCATACTCGACAACGCACATCTCGATACACACATCTCGATACATTTCAATACTACAAAAGTTACGGACTAGACCCCGCTTATTACTACACATTGCCAGGTTTCATATGGGACGCCATGTTGAAGCATACTCGCGTAAATTTCGAACTGCTAACCGATATAGATATGGTAATGTTTATCGAACGAGGTATTCGCGGCGGTCTGAGTCAATGTTCAGGCAGATACGCGCGAGCCAATAACAAGTACATGCAGTCGTACGATCCATCGAAACCATCGTCGTACCTCATGTATTTCGACGTAAACAACTTGTACGGTTGGGCAATGTGCCAACCACTACCGTACGCCGATTTTCGATGGGTCGAAGACTTTTCAAATTTTGATATTAGCGCGATCGATACGAATTCGCCCACAGGTTATATTCTCGAGGTCGATCTGGAGTACCCTCAGAATAAACACGACGCGCACGCTGACCTACCGTTCTGTCCGACGCGCGATAAGCCGCCAGGCGCGCGGCAGGCCAAGCTCCTTGCGACTGTGTGCGATAAGAAGCGCTATGTCATACACTATCGTAACAGTAGTTATTATAGGCGGGTTCTAAATAAAATCGCGGCGAGGGGGGGAGAGGGGCGAGGGGTTTCGGCGGCGCGGGGTACTCCATGCTCGGTGGGCGCGGGGTCCGCGGGGCAAGGGAGGGGGAGCGTGCACTTAAGGCGCGGGGGGGGGCCCGCGGGGTAAGGGGAGGGTGGCGGCCTACAGCGTGGGTCCGGGGCGGAAGGGGGAGGGGAGGGAGTATCGAGACTTAGGCGCGCGCTCGTCGGGATATGTTTATAAACACAGCGTCTTTCCCTGCATAGGCGAGCGTTGATTAATTTATGGTCAATTATCGTGCCGCCAATGTCCTCTTCACTTTTCTAGGAAGAGATGTTTATCATAGACTTTTATCATAGACTATAAATTATTCCTTTCAAGAGTGCACGTGCGGTCTGCACGTGCAGTCTGTACGGTGGAAATTTTTTTTGAGTGCCCCTCTCCTTTTCAACTCAAGGGTTTTGGTGCGACAGATACCCGCCGCATGATTTTTTCTAGGAAGAGCCCTTTGTCGAGCCGTGTCTTAAACAAATAGCGCGAGCGCCGATGACAGGCTGCTATAATTTACGATCAATTATCGCGGCATCTATGTCCTCTTCATTTTTCTAGAAAGGGACGTTTTATCGGCGAGCGTGTCGGGACATGTTTCGTGACGTCATATTGTGACCATCTCGCTCCCACTCGCAACTTCTTTCTCCCGCACGCGTCGAGTACGTCTCCCTTTGGTTCAACAAAGGGTATGCGGCCTGACCGTAACAGCAACCATCTCTCTTTCCCTCTCACTCTCTTTTAAAGAAGAAAAGAAAGAGACCGCGTAGCTCCCGAGCCGCAAGAAATCGGAGCAACAAATATTAAATATATAAAGAAACATTAATAACAGATAAAGCAATAATAATAAAAAGAAATAATAAAAAAGAAAATATTAATGATAAAAATAAAAAAGAAACATTAATAAATAAAAGAACCTGCAGCAAGACTCGAACCAGCGATCTCGCGATTATGAAACTAACGCGCTGCCCACCATGCCACGCTTTCAGTCGAATACTCATACTTACAATTTTAACCAAATCGGGGAGAGGAACGTCTGGCCCTCCCCATGTAATATTTTGTTAATATTTTAATAATTTTATTAAATTTTTTAAATTTATAATAAATGGTATATAATCATAATTTAAATAGGAATAGAGGAGAAGGAGGTGGAAGGAAAATTAATTTAAAATTTTCTACCGTGTTATTATACATTTATTTATTCATTAACCTACTACATCATATCCCCATTTAAACAAGGGATCATATCAACCACATCCATCCATTCCTCTCCCACTCTAATCCTTTTCACCACCATGCTAACGTACATCACCCCGTCTCAAGGCATCACGCAAAAGTTCATCCACAGCATAAGCTAATAGTTCACAATCTATGACAGAGGTTTTATTACAAACTTCACGCAAGATTTTGACAGCATCGTCTCTCTCGGCACCAAATAAACTACTTTGCAAACTATAAACAAATAGATCAAATCTCTCATTTACCTCATGCGTACTTTGACACAGCTTCAAATATTCATGCTTGACACAATGTTCAAGCTCAAATAAAAAGAGTACAGTTGACGGTTTCATGTACAAGCATGTGTCGCGTAACGTAAGTTTCACAATATTTTCACCGCGCATTTTAACGAGTTGAAAAACCAAATTTTGAATCGATGGCGATAAACCGATAGTTGATTGCAGGAGTTGTTCTATATCCGTGCGTCTTCTGATGATCGTTGCCCACGTTTCGTGCGGTAACACTATCTGATTTCCACGATTATCACCAAGGATCAATTCCACAAAAGACGTGGGTCCCACGCTGATTCCCAGTTCCAATGTTATAAGCAGTTGGTGTCAGGGCAAATCGTCTGCTAAGTATGCGAACCGCACGACGCTTCGACGAAGTGCTGTACAAAATAATGAGATTAGTTTTTAAAATAATACAATTCTCAAAAGATATAAAAATAGAAGACTATAAATTAAAACGAAACTTACTTGTTCTCACTCGATGGAGTTTCAGCTTCGGGAATCGGCACGTAATAGTTCATGCGTATGCCACCACTGTTGCCGCTGTTGCTACTGCTACTTCCATCAGCGGAATACATTTTCTCTCTCGGTTATAACAAGTGAACCGTTCCCACAAGCGGCCGATACGAGACTGATCGTATAAAATTAACAGAGTATACAGGGTGAGTCATTTTAATGTACCACCCCCAAAAACTTCTTTATTTTTGATTGTAGAAAAAAATTCTTCAGACAAAAGTTTTTTTGTTTGAAGGGGGACACATGATCCCAACGCAAGTCGAGTTACAGGTGTCTTCGTTTTCAAGAAAATTTGAAGGTGACGAATTTCTTAAATGGAACTTGATTTTTTTCTTGAGATAAAAGTTGTAGATTTTGTCGCGACGTTTACAAAACACTACCTATAATTGTCTTTTGCATAAGCCGTTCCAGAGATATGAAACTTCAAAGTTTACAAAGCCCAGAGTGGCTCCACCTGTATTGTTCGTGCAAAAGGATTTAATTGTTGTATTTAACTCTTACTACTCTAAATTTTTATCACTACCCTACTTTTAGCGTTACCCAGGAACAACGGCGTGGACGTAGTAGGTTTCTGTTCCCTTTGGGGTGCTGGATTCTCGTGAGACCCCTTGCCTCTCACGTTTGGGGTGCTTGATTCACGTGAGTCCCCTTGCCTCTTACGTTTGGGGTGCTTGATTCACGTGAGTCCCCTTGCCTCTCACGTTTGGGGTGCTTGATTCACGTGAGTCCCCTTGCCTCTCACGTTTGGGGTGCTTGATTCGCGTGAGTCCCCTTGCTTCTCACGTTTGGGGTGCTTGATTCACGTGAGTCCCCTTGCCTCTCACGTTTGGGGTGCTTGATTCACGTGAGTCCCCTTGCCTCTCACGTTTGGGGTGCTTGATTCACGTGAGTCCCCTTGCCTCTCACGTTTGGGGTGCTTGATTCACGTGAGTCCCCTTGCCTCTCACGTTTGGGGTGCTTGATTCACGTGAGTCCCCTTGCCTCTCACGTTTGGGGTGCTTGATTCACGTGAGTCCCCTTGCCTCTCACGTTTGGGGTGCTTGATTCAGGTGAGTCCCCTTGCCTCTCACGTTTGGGGTGCTTGATTCACGTGAGTCCCCTTGCCTCTCACGTTTGGGGTGCTTGATTCACGTGAGTCCCCTTGCCTCTCACGTTTGGGGTGCTTGATTCACGTGAGTCCCCTTGCCTCTCACGTTTGGGGTGCTTGATTCACGTGAGTCCCCTTGCCTCTCACGTCCACGCAATTTCTTATCGCAAATGTTCAAACACACCTCCATTTTGATCGATACATTGTGTCACGCGTAATCGAAAATTATTTTCGATTCTTTGCAATGTACCGACAGTGATATCTCGGAAAGCGCGTTCAATTCGTAATTTCATGTCTGCGATAGTTGTAGGTTGTGTCGCGTACACTTTGTCTTTGACATAACCCCACAGGAAAAAGTCTACAGGCGTGAGATCGGGCGATCTTGGTGGCCACTCTTGGGTTTGACTACCTATTCCAATCCACCTTCTATGGAATTTTTCGTTGAGGTATGTGACGGTCAAGCGACTCCTGTGGGCAGGAGCACCATCTTGCTGCCACCACATCCTACGACGTATGTGGAGATTTACATCTTCGAGGAGGTTTGGCAACTCGTTTTGCAGGAATTGCAAGTAAATTTCCCTATTTAAATGACCTTCGAAATAGTAAGGTCCAATTACATGGGTTCCGATAATGCCACCCCAAACATTAATCGACCACTGATACTGGTTCTCCACGCTTCGCTGCCATTGTGGATTGTTATTAGACCAATAATGGCAGTTGTGTCGGTTCAGTTCTCCTCTGTTATTAAATGTTGCTTCATCTGTAAACAGAACGTGCATAAAGAAAGATGGGTCCGTCCGATATTTATTTATAGCCCAGTTGCAAAATTGAAGCCTACGGTGAAAGTCTCCAGCTTGGAGCTTCTGTGTCAAAGTAATGTGGTAGGGGTGGAATTTCTCTAATCTCAATATTCGAGATACCGTTCTTTGTGGGATACCATGCTCGTTTTGAATCGTTCTTGTCGAGATGTGGGGATTTTGTTCTACTGCTGCCAGCGTCACCAGAATCTTATTTTCTTGTGGGCCAGTTTTCTTCCTGTTACGTTTTAAATGACCCTGTTGAGCCCGACGAAGCAATGCTTTTATAGTCTTGCGCGTTGGATGTCGTCTGTCGGGATAGCTTGCGGCATACATCCTTTCTGCTGCTTTCATATTGTTATTGCACAACCCGACTATTTTTATCATGTCGACAATTTCCTCTGGATTGTAATCTGCCATAACTAGTAATGTAATGAGTAATCGAAGCAGTAAGCTATAATACCTTTGCAAAAGTATTTGTGAATCTTGTACGAATTCGTAGTATGTACTAATCCAGAGCTCGGCAAAAAACTGTACATTTTCTGCCGATTTTCAATTGACTCCGCCTCGCGCTCTCCTTGGCGCCCTGACCGCGCGGGCCGCCTACAAAACACGATCGTCTCAGGAGCGAGTCACTCGGAGATACATTTAAATAGTTTTTCATACATCATGGGTGAGACGATCGTGTTTTGTAGGCGGCCGCGCGGTCAGGGCGCCAAGGAGAGCGCGAGGCGGAGTCAATTAAAAATCGGCAGAAAATGTACAGTTTTTGCCGAGCTCTGGATTAGTACATACTACGAATTCGTACAAGATTCACAAATACTTTTGCAAAGGTATTATAGCTTACTGCTTCGATTACTCATTACATTACTAGTTATGGCAGATTACAATCCAGAGGAAATTGTCGACATGATAAAAATAGTCGGGTTGTGCAATAACAATATGAAAGCAGCAGAAAGGATGTATGCCGCAAGCTATCCCGACAGACGACATCCAACGCGCAAGACTATAAAAGCATTGCTTCGTCGGGCTCAACAGGGTCATTTAAAACGTAACAGGAAGAAGACTGGCCCACAAGAAAATAAGATTCTGGTGACGCTGGCAGCAGTAGAACAAAATCCCCACATCTCGACAAGAACGATTCAAAACGAGCATGGTATCCCACAAAGAACGGTATCTCGAATATTGAGATTAGAGAAATTCCACCCCTACCACATTACTTTGACACAGAAGCTCCAAGCTGGAGACTTTCACCGTAGGCTTCAATTTTGCAACTGGGCTATAAATAAATATCGGACGGACCCATCTTTCTTTATGCACGTTCTGTTTACAGATGAAGCAACATTTAATAACAGAGGAGAACTGAACCGACACAACTGCCATTATTGGTCTAATAACAATCCACAATGGCAGCGAAGCGTGGAGAACCAGTATCAGTGGTCGATTAATGTTTGGGGTGGCATTATCGGAACCCATGTAATTGGACCTTACTATTTCGAAGGTCATTTAAATAGGGAAATTTACTTGCAATTCCTGCAAAACGAGTTGCCAAACCTCCTCGAAGATGTAAATCTCCACATACGTCGTAGGATGTGGTGGCAGCAAGATGGTGCTCCTGCCCACAGGAGTCGCTTGACCGTCACATACCTCAACGAAAAATTCCATAGAAGGTGGATTGGAATAGGTAGTCAAACCCAAGAGTGGCCACCAAGATCGCCTGATCTCACGCCTGTAGACTTTTTCCTGTGGGGTTATGTCAAAGACAAAGTGTACGCGACACAACCTACAACTATCGCAGACATGAAATTACGAATTGAACGCGCTTTCCGAGATATCACTGACGGTACATTGCAAAGAGTCGAAAATAATTTTCGATTACGCGTGACACAATGTATCGATCAAAATGGAGGTGTGTTTGAACATTTGCGATAAGAAATTGCGTGGACGTGAGAGGCAAGGGGACTCACGTGAATCAAGCACCCCAAACGTGAGAGGCAAGGGGACTCACGTGAATCAAGCACCCCAAACGTGAGAGGCAAGGGGACACGTGAATCAAGCACCCCAAACGTGAGAGGCAAGGGGACTCACGTGAATCAAGCACCCCAAACGTGAGAGGCAAGGGGACTCACCTGAATCAAGCACCCCAAACGTGAGAGGCAAGGGGACTCACGTGAATCAAGCACCCCAAACGTGAGAGGCAAGGGGACTCACGTGAATCAAGCACCCCAAACGTGAGAGGCAAGGGGACTCACGTGAATCAAGCACCCCAAACGTGAGAGGCAAGGGGACTCACGTGAATCAAGCACCCCAAACGTGAGAGGCAAGGGGACTCACCTGAATCAAGCACCCCAAACGTGAGAGGCAAGGGGACTCACGTGAATCAAGCACCCCAAACGTGAGAGGCAAGGGGACTCACGTGAATCAAGCACCCCAAACGTGAGAGGCAAGGGGACTCACGTGAATCAAGCACCCCAAACGTGAGAGGCAAGGGGACTCACGTGAATCAAGCACCCCAAACGTGAGAGGCAAGGGGACTCACGTGAATCAAGCACCCCAAACGTGAGAAGGCAAGGGGACTCACGCGAATCAAGCACCCCAAACGTGAGAGGCAAGGGGACTCACGTGAATCAAGCACCCCAAACGTGAGAGGCAAGGGGACTCACGTGAATCAAGCACCCCAAACGTAAGAGGCAAGGGGACTCACGTGAATCAAGCACCCCAAACGTGAGAGGCAAGGGGACTCACGTGAATCAAGCACCCCAAAGGGAACAGAAACCTACTACGTCCACGCCGTTGTTCCTGGGTAACGCTAAAAGTAGGGTAGTGATAAAAATTTAGAGTAGTAAGAGTTAAATACAACAATTAAATCCTTTTGCACGAACAATACAGGTGGAGCCACTCTGGGCTTTGTAAACTTTGAAGTTTCATATCTCTGGAACGGCTTATGCAAAAGACAATTATAGGTAGTGTTTTGTAAACGTCGCGACAAAATCTACAACTTTTATCTCAAGAAAAAAATCAAGTTCCATTTAAGAAATTCGTCACCTTCAAATTTTCTTGAAAACGAAGACACCTGTAACTCGACTTGCGTTGGGATCATGTGTCCCCCTTCAAACAAAAAAACTTTTGTCTGAAGAATTTTTTTCTACAATCAAAAATAAAGAAGTTTTTGGGGGTGGTACATTAAAATGACACCCTGTATATACGCAGTAACATCCGCCCTTCTCCAAAATTACAATATAATGGTGGTGGGGGGATTAATACGCTTCGCGTAGTCCGCGCTCTGGAATTTAGGAGAGGGGAGGAGAAGACACTTGACACTTAAAAAACACACAAAGAACACGCTACATCTAATAACTAATGGGGAAGGGGAAAAGGAAATAAAACATTGTGAAATTCATAATTTATTTTTTTTTTTAATTTCAATTCTTTCTGGCGTGACCACCAGTTAAATAATTTTAATACATTTTGTAATGCGCAATTCTTAACATGGTTTCCGCATCGCATAGTATTGGTATCATCTAGATTATTTAAAGATTCGATATCTTCGTAATCCGCATCCAGTCTCGACGATCAGGTTTTTTCACGCATAATTTTCAAGCAGATCCACCAACCATTCAAGTTTCTGGCATCCCTTGACGTACACCAGAGTCGGTGGCGTCTCGTCGTCATCGTCATCCTCTTCTGTACCAAGCACGGTTGATGTAATTACACGTTCAGCCATGTTGTACGGCACGTTTCCGCCTTCCCATCGTAACCCATGGTGATTTTTAATCAACCAGGAAGCACACGACATGTCGGATTTTGTCAGGAGACTCCACGGCATGGGGTGTGTAAAAATGTAATGCGCCAGGACGGTCCCCTTTCGCAGCACCGCCACCTCCTTCACGACAAATTTCATCTCGACGGTGAATCCTTGCAGATCGACAAACGTAGGCACGATCATGACGCAACGAAGGAGCGATCTGTACTATACCTTATCGCGATGCATCTGTCTCTCTTATATCGAAATATTTTGCAGACAGTGCAATTTACGTGATCTTGCGCACCACGTTCGACAACGGGCTGTATTCGATTACGCGATCATGCAAGACAATAGGCGGTAGTATTCGCGGGTACATTCTCTTTGCAGTCAAATTCTATTCGCACATCTACGGTGGCGCTCTTGACGGACTCGTTTTGTCGCGAGCAATCAATGACAACAAAAGGTCCTTGCGTCAGGAATGTGACCACGGTGCACAACGTTTCAAAGCAGTCGAATCCGTAATAAGCTTTACGGAAACGTGCATACATATCAAACAGGATGGCATATCGGTTTTTGTCAATGTCTAGATTCATGTCGTCGTACGGATAAAATTCAGAGTTTAGATAAAGTTTCACGTTGGTCAAGTTACAGTGGTCGAATCGACTAGCATCTCGAGACATAACATTCTTTCGACCAGTTTGGAGAGCAAAGATGACGTATCGAGGCTTTTCTAGCTGAGTCGCAGTCTTGACGGCCCACGAATGCTTGGTCGTGCTCTGCAGCATGGGATACTCATACAGATCCCATGAACGGAAACTCATACTTAAATATCGCCCGTTTTCCAAGGCGCACAGCATCGACAGCTTGTTGACCTCGTTGAACGTAACGTGAGGCACTCGCCACTGTAATTTAAACAATTCGATTTCAGGCTCCGTCGTCGGATTTCCTACAATGCAATTGTTGTCGCTACGCGCTCGTATTAAAATCAATTTGTGACGAGCGTTAACAACCACGCATTTGTAATCCTCGCAAAAGCCCAGCAACATCTTGAGCGGTACGCAAAAGTTGAAATATCCTTCCAATATATTCGATAAAATGTCCCATCCAGCATTCCGCATGATCGAAGCATTGTCGTACGTTAGCGATACATAGTTTTTGAGAGTATTGGTTATTCCAACGTTTCTATTGCGATCAATCTCCACGCCGTTAAGTTCATATCGAATTTCATCAAACATGAACGCCACGGAATTATTTACAAGCATTGCCTGAGGGTCGTCGTCGTTTCTTTTCTTTATCCTCAATAATCCTTCAACGTAGAGAAAACTTTCGCACGGCAACGTATACAGATCCTGCTGTTGTATGGGTATTCGTATCTCGTCGCTATGCTCAAACGTTGTGTTGGCGTACGGGTTGTACGTGTGAGTCTCGATCTTGACAATGCGATCGTCAAAGACCGGCTCGCCTCCAATGTTAAGGATACCGCTCATGTTTTCCTCAGATATTTCGCACCGCGAATCCCAAAGATTGTAAGAATTCAACGTTCGATGCTTTCAGCTTCTTCTTCGTGTTTTTAGCGTAACCTGACGACGATGATGATGGCGATGATCGAATGATATCGTTGGTCACTACCGTAGTGTGAATAGTCTTATCTCTCGCGTGCTCTGTGCCGTTCAACACGAGCATCTCATACGCGCACACTCACACGCGTTATCGGCGTCGCCGTCGTACGTGCAATCTGACGGTGATCTCTTCTCCTCGAAAATCGAGCAACCGTCCGTCTTGATCCACGACGCGTATCGTTAGATCCGTAATGCTCCGCGCGATGATCGGCAGGTGAATGATCTGCGCCGGCGTTTCCGATATCTTATATCCTGGTGGCACGCTCGGAGAAAATTCATGTATCGTATGAACGCGTTTACCGTTGCTGTACGCGCCCGCGGTCACGTTACACTCTATGCGGATTATGTTTATGTTGATAATATTAATCGGTAGATCCGATTGGTGCCATTTTCCCGGCTGCAATATACGCCTCGACGAAAATCCCAGCAGCGATCCAATGTTGTTGGGTTTGCTAAAGTTTACTCTGAAAGCGCAATTGATCTCGCTTTTCATCGTGTTGTGATTAGCACGGAGCACTATCGGGTATTTTACAGCCTCGTCCTCGCTGTCGCCGTCGTTCGCGCGAACGGTCTCCTCTCGCGCGATATCCGCGACCGATGTATGATCATCGCGATCGCTGGAACGAACTACGCGTCGCGGGCGTTTCCGTAAAATTGCACGTTTCAAAAACTCATTTAAGGCTCGTATCTCGTACGATCCCTCGGGAATTGTAATTTCCGTGTCATCTTTGTCGAAATAGAATTTATTATTCGAGGAATTCACGTTCGGTATCGTGTGATAAGTCTCAAAAACTGTTAGACCGAGCTCATAGTCACCATCGCTCAAATCTATGGGAGGAAAGTAGTGCACCGCGAGGATGCTGCTCTTCCCGGTCAGCGTGAACGTCATAGACATGTCGGGAAAACCGTTTAACAAACACTGAGTCTCCACGGACACCGTCAGGCTTTAAATTTACGCAGATTGTCGTCGATCGTCTGAAGAAACCGCAGGCACAATTGTCCGCAGATGCTCTGCTCATAAGTTTGAACGGGTGTGCGATTGTACTCTATCTTTGTCACGCTGGGTCCAAAATATCGCACCAATTCGTTCGGCGGTCGAAGATTACCGAAACTGTCGAAATACATCACGCGGTTTCCCCTCTTTGCGTACGCAACCCAATGAGTGCCAGGACCCACTGTATTGTCCAAATTTACAATTCCGCTCTCGTTTTGACGTATACCGCCGATCGGTAACGAGTCACGCATGAAAACACCTCTAAAATACGGAATGCACATACGCTTTGCCAGTTGTTGCAGTTGTACGTTGGTAGTTGCACCCGTGGGCATATTTAACGTCTCTTTGACGTTCTTTTTTTCCTTTCTTCTTCTTCGATGTTACTCCCCGCCCGCGTTTGTACGAAGCGAGATGAAGTCCGCGACCTTCCATGGCGCGATTGTGACGTTGCATCTCTTCTAGCTGACGCCACACAGCTTTGTTATCGTTCACGGCCCTCATCCGTGCGCACTTTCAATGTCGGCTGTTTCTGCCTGTAGTTCTCCAGAAGCACGGCGCTTTCCCACACCTTCTCCGGATGCGGCCCCCATATGCTCGAGCGTCCTACGATCGATTCGTATACGTTATTTTTGCGTCAATAAAGTTTCGTCGTTTTTATTATACAGTTTAATATAAAATCCCGGCGCGTCCCCGTTTGTTAACGCTAAGGGTTTATGAAATTATTAAAAAGTCGATAATTGCGCGAGGCTACTGAAGCTGAGTATGTTTCTGTTAAAAACACAGAAATGGTTTATTAGCTTTATTTTAGATTTTAATAAAAAATAAGGTTAAAGTTTACAGGTACCTATATTTATTTATTGAGATCAAATAGTTTATTAACTGTTCTTATAACATACAATCGTTACATTTAATTGGTCATCGAGTGACTTTTTAAATACCGCAAAGTCGACCTGCTTTTTCCTTTTTGGAGTGGCACATAAAGCGCGAGGTCGCCAATAAGACTCGGCATCGATTCGCGGTCGACGAATGCTCCAATTAGCCATTATTTCATACATTCAATATTATCATATACTATTCGCGCACGATAGAAGACACCGTTTGAGTGTAGAAATTGAACGTTCTGTTCAATCCTAGTATTTAACGTAATTTCAAGATCAATGATTCCCCTTTCATGCTTTTCGAATACGAAATTGATCCACATATCCACATAATAAATTGTACAGAGCACGCTATTTATACTTTAGAAAGAAAGCTGAAACTTGAATCTGTCTTTCAATTGCTTTAGTTATAAAATATAACATACAAAGATAAATAATGTTACGCCATAATCGATCAGGACTGGATCTTGGTTGTCCAATAAAATCGTGAATTTTATTGGACAACCAAGATCCAGTCCTGACCGATTATGGCGTTTCCTTTAATTATTAATTATTGATTAATATCTTATCTCGTACTTTAAATTTCCTTATAAATAATGTTATTTATATTAATTAAAATTGTAATTATGCAATAAGTAATAAATATGCATAGATAATACAGCAAAACAATGACGTATAACGTTATTTATATTAATTAAAATTTTAGTCGCGTAAGAGGTAATAGATATGCGTATATAGATAATACTGCATAAATATAAAGTATAAATATATAAAGTCTAGTGCCTAAATATATAAAGTCCGAATAATATAAAATTTAAAAGCTGCAGTTTTAAGCACAAATCTAGAAATTAGGCTATCGTGAAAACTGCGATATCACGCAAAGAACGTATGAGTAATCGTCAGAGATTTTACACGTTTGACATGCGTGAGCGACTTTCGTGAGTGAATAACGGTGTAACCAAGCCCAACGGACTTTCATGTTATAAGGATCTCTATGTATTGTCGAAGCAATCTCCCGGGATCACCCAATTGTATTACGAATGTACTATCCAGAAGCATGTCAAGCAACGGTAAATTGGTTTTTCTGCCAAAGAGTTGCGGCTTCCCTTTCGCCGACCCACATTTCCGGATCATCCCATAAGTAACGTTGGCGATCCATAAACATAATTTGTAGGTTTCATAGACGAAATAATTCATTGAGTATGTCAATTGTTCTTTTTTTTCGTATAAAAGTACCTCGAGATAAAAATTGCGTGACGAATTTTAACTCCTCCAATTCCTATAAAGAAATTCTATCTACATAATTAAATGCTCTTTGTAAAAGTGCCTAAGATTACATAATCATGTTAATAAATTTTTTGATATATAAAATAATTACAATTTATATCTTTTTAAGATTAAAATTTTTTTTATAATTAAAACACACTTTAGAAGTCATATTAAAAAATCGCAATTTTAATTTTCTAATTTGAGAAAATTCGTGAATGAACGCGAAACGCGTAATCACAGTAATACCCAATTTACGCTGGGATAGTAATTACATAAAATGTGTAAAATGGCAGGCAAGACTTGTGAATTCGCAACGTCACGTTTACTTTAACGATAACGAGCTTCACCTTATTAATTATTGCACGGCGATGATGGAATTCGCGTCGATCGCATCTCCAAGGTGCGTGCGAAAATCTTTTCGGAAGCGATAGAAAAAAAAAGACGCCGGTTTCCCTCCTTGTTAAAAACTCATAAATGATTTCATTAACCGCTTTGATTACACGGGCCAATTAGCCGCGTTTAAAAAGACGGTGAAATACGCGACCCTGAACCTCGCTCCCACAGTGTGTGGGCCGTGCACGTGTGTATCATTAATTACGCAAGATACCGTTTCGCCGGCTGGAGAAGAAATAAAAACGCGGACAGGTGACGCGTAATGGTCGCGAAGTCACCGACGCGGTATAATTAAACCTCTTATCTCTTCGTTTGCCCCTATATCGACACGTCTCCTGCTGGTGTGACTCACACGATATGCACGATATGCATTCTGCCATGGTAGGTATACTCGTATTTGTGCGAAATGCGCGCAGGATTACACTGTGCTAAACGACACCACGTAAAAGAACATCGTAATGAATTAAGTGCTTATACGCCACCAGAATTGGAGTATCAATGAAAAAATAACATTTGTGCCATATTTAATAAACGACCTTACACTTCATCGGCTTGACACTACATCGCAAACTGATACGATCTATTTGAGTCATTCTCGCTCTAATAGATTAAGAAAATAAATCGGTGAGTAATTTTCGAAATCTAAAGATAATATCTCTGAGTAATATTCGAAATCTAAAGATAATTAATATCTCTCCTATATAAATATACAATTTCTTTCAAAACGTTCTATTAAATTAAAGAAATGTGGATTATGTTTATTATAAAATGTACAAATCGTAAAAGACGCGCAGGAAAACATTTATATACGAGAATTTATACATAGAGAATCAATGTGTCATGAGATGCACGTGAGGCTCTACTCTTCTCTAATCGCGAATATTTTTCACGTATTCCTTTCGTGCACAGATCAATATCAGGATTCATCACAATTAAATTAAGTGTTTATTAAATTTTTCAAGCAATACATATTTTAAAAAATTGTATGGGTAATTCTGGCTGATGTTTTAAATTAAGCTAAATGTACGGTTTATTATTTAAATGAAAGTTAAATCGAATTGTGTATAAATTATATATTAAAATTTAATTAAAACATTATACGTATACAAATTTATTTTTTAACGTCAAAAATCTAAATCTTTATTCCATGTATCAAATGCAAAAATAAATAGATATAAATTTTTAAGCAATATTCATTCTGCTGATAAGAGTGATTCAGAAAGAAAATATATATATATTAAGAATAATCACAAGAAATAATTGCAATAAAGAGAATAAAATAAATTAATTACAAAAAACGTTAGCTAAAACAAAAAACGATTAAAAATCAGGTCAAAAAATTAAGATTTGACAGTCTCCAAGATTATGGCTCGCAATTAAAAATTTTAATAAATTCTGCATGTTTTGCCTTATCAGAAAATTCTGTAACACCAACCTTGCACGTTGACCACCGGAAAGTGACACTGATACCTCTCTCTGTCGCCTACGATCGTCTTATCGCCATAAGGCAGCAAATCCCCCTCTTTAACTGACACACTTTAGTCACGCGGTCTGGTATCGGATCTGATCCATCTCTTCCGTCCGAATAGAATATTCTGTCTCACCGATCCGGCGCGAACAGCCACGGCATTCTCGACACACACTGGCATAGGCAATCTTGCCGTGAACCTGAGAAAAAAAGAATTTAAAAGATATAAAAACAATATATATATATATACCTACATATTTAATTAATTTATAGATTCTTTAATTAAATTACATTACACAATCAAAAGAAAGAATATAATTATATACTTAAATTATATAAAAATTTGATTATAAACTATTTAGAAACATATATGTATATACATACCGAAAACTACAAGTAGCTCTATTCCGTCAGAAAAAACGTGGGAGATACAAAACTCCATGTTTTTGTTGATATCTCTTAAAGTATGAGATACGGGGCTAATGTGTAAGACCAAAAGTGTGCAGCGCGTCGAAAACTACAAGACTTTATAGGTCCCGTAGATCGAATTCCGTCAGAGAAGACGTAGAGACACAAAAATCCATGTTTTTGTTGATACCTCTTAAGGTGGTTCATGCAGTACTTGCAAGTCAAATAGGCAACTATTTTTATTAGTGATAAATAAGTGTGATTTTTGTCTGTAAAAATCAGCATATAATTAGATTTATTATTTATGACATCTTTAATGTTATACGACCTCTACGTAATTAAAATATTGAGACAAAGGTCACTTCTTTTACTAGAGTTGTGAGCACGGTCGGTATACACGACCAGTCAGCAGCACGCGTGGTAAGCAGTCTTCGTCGCCGCGATCTATATAACCTTTACATACAATTGTCAAATATGAGCGAGCAGCCTCGACGTAAGGGAAGTTTCGAGACAAACGTGCACAAACGTGGTAAACGTTGAAAGTTTTGAGATAAGTATGCGCTTTACGCATCAGCTGACACGTGCGACGTTGTGAAGCTGCCGCTAGTGCCGCTCCAGTCCAGCCATCAGTTCCGTGTTGTCGATTTAATCAATCAAAAATTACGTTTTATTATTATATGGTTCGGTCAATGAACTCGGGCTTTCGTCCAGTATCTTACAAAATGTTTATTGCATCGTTTCGTCAGTTTTTGGTTCGTTCAAGTACATTTGAAGTATTGCAATTTTTGCAGCATAAGCGCTTTTGCCTCGTTTTTCGCATAGGGTCTACCCCCACCGCGTTAAATTGGCAAAGTTTACGGACATATATCTCCGGAACCAATCGGTTAAAAAATCCGAAATTTTACATACACACTCTAGGAACGTTAACCTTTCATTTCATATCACATTTTCCGGGCTAACTACATATGACCTACATGCATGAACCACCTTAAAGTCTAAGAGATACGGGTTTAATGTATAGGACCAAAAGTGTGCAGGGCGTCGAAAACTGTAAGGCTTCACCGGTCCCGTAGCTGTACTCCATCAAAGAAAACGTAGAGACACAAAAATCCATTATTTCGTTGATATCTCTTAAACTATAAGAGATACGGGGATAATGTATAGGCCCGATATGCTAGCTTAATCTAATAATTTTTTTTGGTTTTTTTTTTACTTTTTTGGGGGTTTTTCTATTTTTCTTTTCACCGTATGTACACTATTTACACAATTCGGCGTTTTTCGTGAGTTTATAACTTTTGTTCGCGACATAATTTGGTCAACGCTTTCAATTTACCGCGATTGAAAGAACAAAACTGTTTGCTGGTCTGCTTCCCGTGGCACAGCTGTAATACTCTGTTCCGGATTTGGGACGGAGTGTACGACGCCAGCAAATCGGGATGTTTCTTCTTAAGACGCTGCCAGTTAGAAACAGAAGTTACACTGCACGTTTTTAATGCGTGATCAATTATGAGAACATCAATTTGTTTGATAAATTTTTTTTTTTCACCAATCTCTTCTACCAATATCTGTGGTTTCTTCGTCGCCCCCGACGACTCCGCCACCGGCTGTGCAGACAGTCTCGTGGACCGCCTCGGAAACGTTGGCGTCGCAACCGAACTTTTTGTTCGTAACGTCGTCGGCGTCTTCGTGATCAACGTGCCGATACCTGACGTTACGTTAGATTTACGTTGGTCTTGTGTGTTTCTTTCAGCGGACGACACAATCGGTATCTGCTGCTGCCGCTGCTGCTGCTGCTGCTGCTCTATGTCACTTTCGTCGTCGGACGACGATGTTGTCACACTTGGTGACTGCTGCTGCTGCTGTTCGTCCGTTTTGCTGGACGATGAAATTTTGCGCGCCCGTTTTTTCGTAGGACGAACCTCTGAGGAGGAGGATGAAGGCTCAGGTGCCTTCCTTCGTCGCTCGAATGGCTTTTGGCCGTATAAACGAACCAAACGCTTGCGCTGAATGTCTTTATCCGACGATAAATGGCTTCCTCTACCCGCGAGGCGACGCTTTTCGCGACGTATGGCTTCCATTTCTTTTCGCACATCCTTAACGCTGATGGGCGTAGCTCCACGACGAAGAGCAGTATCGTTTGTACGCAATACAGACCACGAGTATTGATCGCTTCGCCCCGTTAACAAATTGGTAGGAAATATATTGACGTGTTCCGTCACAAATTTCCTGAATTCGCAAACAAAGTGTGCTTTATCGTGGATAAGGACTGTCTGGCGCGCGATTTCCGTAAATGCAACACTTTGGTCATGTAGAATTGCATCAACTACACAGTCGGCTTCTGTTTGATTGCTCGACAAATAAACTTTGTCGGTGTATTGCAACGGATAAGAGCGGAACTCTTGTAAAAACCCTGCAAGTTCGAACGCTTTTGTGTAATTTTTGAAATAATGCCGGGCAATTTGAGCTATTACTTTCTCATTATAGAAAGTACCCTTCTTAGCAGTACCCTTCTTATCCTTCTCAGCAGTACACAGTAACTTTGTGTACGCCTACGTGGCACAAAGCGTAACAATAAATTTTATCGTGAGCGTTGTTGTGCTCACCTTTTCAATATGCGCTATCTCTTTGATAGCGTGTATCACGCACCAGATGTGGCGCACGGGCACCATATGATACATTTTGATTTTGCTCGCATAGACGGGATACACGAAATTATCCGTGGGGTCGATGTGCGGTCTTAACTCGACTATGCCCCGATGTATGCTCTGCACTTCCGTGCTGCGAAGCCATACATTTTTGGCAACTTCGCGACTGTCCACGTTAGACGACCCGTGCACGAAATACGTAACCCGATAATGGGATCTCAGAAAGGCTGCGACACGATCGACCGACACCCACGCTTCCAAATCGTCCTTTTCGTACAATAATTGTGACACATTAGTCAACAACGTCAGATCACGGCCGATACACTTTTCAGCATGCTGACGCCAATTGTCCAATTCGTACACAAGACCGCGAGTAAACAGAATTCGCGATAACGGGGACAATACGTCATTTTCGAAAATGCAAAGCTCGCGCATACGTTGCGACATGGGCCCTGTCACTCTCCTTTTGTCGAGAGTAATAACTCCTTCTATCCGGAGCATGGGCTTCTCTGTTACAAACTCATTGGCGTACGCGACTAAGTCGATTATGTATTGTCGCAAATTTTTACCCAATTCCTTAAACTGGCGGGAACCGCTGAAACCCTGACAAATGAGATACGCGGCTAGTAAGCCCGAATAGGCCGGGCGCGCCATCTTGGCAGCGGGATTATACGCCTGCATAAATGTAACGATATGGCCCTCCTCCGACGGAGACGCGTGGGCAGAAAAATAACCGTAATCGGCGGTGTGACCTATGCGATAGCGTTGCATGCGCGGTCCAAGTGGCACTGAATTCTTATACAAATGCGCCAGGGTGTTATATCTTATTGGCTCGACACCGACCTTGATGACGAGAGCACTACTATCGTTATTGCACGTAAACACGTCGGCTATGTGCACTTGAATAATATCAATGTGCTTGTGGTTTTCATTAATTATTAGACGCATTAGATCGTCTGCCTTCGTCTTTTCTAACCGTAGTCCGTGCTCAAACATACAAAATCGAATGCATGTCATGCCGCATTCATTGAGCAGGTCGACCTCTTGCAGCGCTTCTGTGACCAACTTGGTGTACATGGCGAAGTCACTCTGCACTACCTTATACGAGCGATCAACATCGTATTCTGCAAATTTGAATCCGCCTCGTGCGGTTTCGCAATTTAATGGCAAGCGCCTCGCAGCTTGCATAATCACGCGCTTTATAAAAGTCTCAACTGCGACACGCATCTGACTTTCTTTGGTCTTTGTCGGTTTATCTGGAAAGTCTCTCAACAGAGGACGCTCCTTGTCCACTTGGAACAGAACAAGAATGGGCCGATAATCTATCGTGCCCAGCTGCATCTCGAACCACTTGTCTTTACTGCTCCAGACATCGCTGGAGCACGCAAACGCTGGCTCGTCGAGGGGTCCAAAGTTTGGATGATCCCTCTGGTTATAATATTTTGTAGACTTAATATTTTTGCTCTCAACAATAGCCCTCGGTCTTATGTCAATCTTGCAGATCGCATTGCACCTGAATGGCTCAAGTGTAGTGGCCGCAAAAATATAAGAGTCCACGTCATGCGTGCAATCATATTTAGTGTTATCCCCGATGGCTTGCAGACTCACCAGACTTGGATTGAGCTTTCTCATATAGTGGTGAAGTTCGTCCTCCTCGTCAGTAAAAGTACTGTACGAATCCCCATCCGACACCTCCGACATACTCGGCATCATGTCCGAAGATGGTGTCTCGCTAACCTGAGGCCGACGCGTCGGTCCCTGCTGAGGTTGCAGCGACATGCTGGCGGCATTTGAAACACGCTCCCTATAATCCGACACCTCCGACATACTCGGCGTTGTGTCCAAAAATGGTGTCTCGCTGACCTGAGACCGACGCGTCGGTCTCTCAGCTTGCAGCGACGCCTCCGGCGTCGTATCTAAAGCTTCGTCGTCGCAGTCGCTGTCGGAGATGATACACGGCGTCGTGTCCAAAAATTGTGTCTCGCTGACCTGAGACCGACGCGTCGGTCTCTCAGCTTGCAGCGACGCCTCCGGCGTCGTATCTAAAGCTTCGTCGTCGCAGTCGCTGTCGGAGATGATACTCGGCGTCGTGTCCAAAGATTGTGTCTCGCTGACCTGAGACCGACGCGTCAGTCTCTCAGCTTGCAGCGACACCTCCGGCGCCGTATCTAAAGCTTCGTCGTCGCAGTCGCTGTCGAGGCTGATACTCAGCGTCGTGTCCAAAGATGGTAACTCGCTAACCTCAGGCCGACGCGTCGTCCCTGCTGAGGTTGCAGCGACATGCTGGCGGCATTTGCAATACGCTCCCTATATTGCGACATTGCGACATCCCGAACTACATTGTCATCCTCCTCTGATGACAGGCAACCATTGTAATCATCGATGTACGCCATTTTGGTGAACAATACACGCGTCGCACAAATGGCACCGAGGTACCGCGCGTACGATTCACGAGACTTGTGAAACTTCGCGAAAAACGCTCGATTTCGATTCTATAGTTTTCGGGAGCACAACAAAACTCTCTCTAACAGCAGTCCCTAGCAGTCTTTTGGAGGCGCACAGCACCCGTTCCTTGAAGGCGCACAGCACCCGTTCCTTGAAGGCGCACAGCACTCGTTTCTTGCAGGCGCACAGCACCCGTTCCTTGCAGGCGCACAGCACCCGTACTTTGCAGGCGCACAGCACCCGTTCTTTGCAGACGCACAGCACCCGTTCTTTGCAGGCGCACAGCACCCTTTCTTTACAGGCGCACAGCACCCGTACTTTGCAGGCGCACAGCACCCGTTCTTTGCAGACGCACAGCACCCGTTCCTTGAAGGCGCACAGCACCCGTTCCTTGAAGGCGCACAGCACTCGTTTCTTGCAGGCGCACAGCACCCGTTCCTTGCAGGCGCACAGCACCCGTACTTTGCAGGCGCACAGCACCCTTTCTTTACAGGCGCACAGCACCCGTTCTTTGCAGGCGCACAGCACCCGCGTTCTTTACAGGCGCACAGCACCCGTACTTTGCAGGCGCACAGCACCCGTAATAAAAATTAAAAAAATGTTTTATACTTACCTTCGTAGAGAGAAATCTGCGGGAATCGTAATCCTATGCAAAAAAAAGAACCAAAAAAACCAAAATAAAACATTGTACAAAACTTACAGAAAAAGAAATGTAAAAGTGTTAGCAAGTAGAATCTTGCACGTTGCTTCCTCACAGTTCATAAGTATGCAAATTAGGAAAATGCACATTATTTCGCTCATAAAGCTTCCTCTTATGAGGAAGCTTGTATTTTATTTAATGCATAATTATTTCTATTTAATAATTTGGCTTCCTCATAGAGAAATCTTTATGATCAAAATAATATGTAATTTTCTAATTTGCATACTTATAAACTGTGAGGAAGCAATATGCAAGTTTTTACTTGCACTTGTTTTATTGTGATATAAGGTTTACTGCGTTTTGTTGAATGAGCATAATATTTAGTTAACAAGTTTGGTTAAACGAAATACTTTAACTATTAATTTAATCATGTAATATACTCTGCAGAAACATATAATTGATTAAATTTAGAGTCTAGTGCAGTAGAACAAATAAATTAGAATACTTGATGTAATTACATATTTTTTTCATTTAATTTGTTTTTCTTTAGATGAATAATAACGAGTAACTTGATTGAAATGACAATGTTTTTATCTTTACTCTGCATTTTTATATTAGTATATGTATGTCAAGTGATATACATTTTTATTTAGTATATAATGTATGTCGAGTGACATACATATACTAAATAAAAATGCAGAGTAAAGATAAAAACATTATAAGTTCAATCAAGTTACTCGTTATTATTTATCTAAAGAAAAACAAATTAAATAAAATAAATATGTAATTATATCAAGTATTATAATTGATTTGTTCTGCTGCATTAGACTCTAGATTTGATCAATCATATGTTTCTGCAGAGCATATAACATGATTAAATTAATGGTTAAAGTATTTCGTTTAACCAAACTTGATAACTAAATATTATGCTCATTCAACAAAACCGCTTATTAAGATGATAAAAGTAGTTTTCTCTATGGCAATATATTTACTTCAATGAATGATAGCTACGTCTTTTTAAAGCGTCTAAATATTTTATGTATCTTTTACACCGATAGATGGCCTAGTTTCTCGAATTTAAAATCCGACCAGAGACGCAGTATACAAGGCCGTACGGCGAAAGCGTTTATCACTCGCAGTTCTACAATGCAGACACTCAGACATTTTCAATGAAACATTAGTATCATTCAAGTCAAAGAGAAGTCTTTCGTTTTAAACAATTTTTTTATTTAAGACCAAGATATGTTTTTTGAAAAATTAAACAATCGTACTTATGATTGAAACATTAGTTTGTTTGGACTATTCCAATCATCTAATTTGTTTGTTGAAATATAATTAATATTTGTACAACGCAAATGTATATAGTTTTTATTTTGATTATATTCCTGATTTAAAGAACAATATGCGCGGGCCTAAAAGCTAGCCTATCTATAAAGTACAACATCATATAGTACAACATCATATAGTACATCATCATATAGTGCCTGTGTGTGTCAATTTACATTATTAATCGAAAAATTTATACCTTTTTTGAATTAAAGTACTCACTGCTTATCCGCTCTAATGAGCTCTCATTCATAAATTTAGGATATAGTATTGTATTTTAATGGTTAACCCATCGTCGCCATCCCCGAAAAATTAGAAACATTTTTTGCACCCGTTTTTATATATAACAAGCGTGATTTATTTATTGTCTTGTTATTTTCAATGGCAATATATTGATCTACAGTGCATTATACATATATAAAGATCCGTTTTTCAAAGGGTAATATTATACTATTTAAGCTTTGTAATTTATATAACATATGCTACTGATCGCTTGTGCATGTCCTGCGCGGGTTGCAAGCGGTTTGCGCTGAAACGCGCTTTTGTTTATCTATACTCACTTTAACGCTATTGCAGTCTGTTGATAATTATTTCGTTTACGTAATCTCGGATTTAATTAGCACGTTTCGCGTATACCTGGCTGAATATCTTCGTTACGGCGAGACAGTTTCGACGCGGTCGCGATAAAACAGAAACGTGTATTCATTTCGCGTCACGCGCAAAACACAATTTATCCACGCGATTTTGTGAACTCTGCTGTGCATGGACTGATGACTTTGAACATCTTTACGATGTTTTAAAGACATACAGTGTTATCCTCTTTTGGACTTGCTAAAAACATCCATTTTAAGAATACAATGGACCAAAATTGGACCTATTTAAAACATTGCAAACTCAAGCAGCAAAGCAGATATAGTCTGCTCGTCAAGCAATTAAATGTGACTTGGGTTCTCATCGCTTTGGATCCAATAAATTACATTCAATGCTTGGAGAGTAGGGTAGCAGTTTTACCTGCTTAAATTTGTATAAGTAGGTAGGTATACATACAATTAGTGTTCATAGCCTATTCATTTCTTATGCAAATTGGAGTAAGTTTAAAAAATATATTAAAATGTATATATATATTTTATAAAATGAGTATTTGTTATTGTTGGAATTTAGAATTTACACCGTTCAAGTTTGCCGCCTTACTGCATAGAAACTATCCGAACTATTCTAGGGTCTTAAGCCTTTCTATTGGCTGTTTAATTCTTTCTGCTTTTAACTTCCTAAAGTTGCACTCTTGCTATGTTAATTCCGTTCCCTTCTTCCATTCCATTTCTGTTCTGTACTATTCTGTGCATTTTCTATAGTAAAAGGTATCATTCTTTTGCGTTCTACAATAATTGTGTGTCGATTAATCCGCCCCGAACTACAGTTATATATAATACAATGGTAAATATTTACAATTAGGGCCCCAACGAGAAATCAATCGCCACTTAAATATGTTGTAGGGGAGGTCTTTCTGAGTAATTCTACGCAAGAAAAAGTGGGGGACGGCATTGGTTTAGAAGATATAGCAAATTGAAATTTTAGAATTTTAATGCTTTTTATTAGATATTATAAAGTAACACCACGCCGATGACTTTGATCTTGACATATATTACAGAGATCATTTTTCCTGAGTAACCTTTGAAAGGTTTCTAGCAAGGAATCGTTGTTTATTAAAAAGTTATTAACAAAAAGTTTGAAAATTATAACAGTAATTTTGAGTATTATGAGATAGATATATAAGAGACTAATATACCAAAGTACATGTGTGGACAGAGGAGCGAGATATTAATCGTTACAGTTGACGACTATTCAGGTTAGAAAATCTGACATATTGACGAAAGAAGTAAAGCGCGCCACTAACCTATATAGGTTAGCGGCGCGCTTCAACAAATTATTTGTTAAATAATTTGTTAAAGCAGAGAATAGTTGATATATGAAAAGTACATATTTATATATCAACTATTTATCGTACATATAAATATGTACGATGAATAAGTACATATAAACATGTACTTTTCATATACCAACTATTCTCTGCTTTAACAATTATTTGTTAAAGAAATTGTTTTGCCCCTATGTTTTAACAAATTATTTGTTAAATAATTTGTTTAAAACATAGGGGCAAAAATACATAGAATTTACCTTCCTGCACCCCCACCTGCACCCTCCCTCCCAACCCTGTATAGGGTGGACCTCGCTTCAACTTACAAAGCGCATACTTATAAAGCGCGTCACTAACCTATAGGTTATTGGCGCGCTTTACAAGTATGTGCTTTGTATGTGCTTCAACTTACAAAGCGCATACTTATAAAGCGCGTCACTAACCTATAGGTTTATAATATCTAATAAAAAGCATAAAAATTATAAAATTTCAATTTGCTATATTTCTAAACCAATGCCGTCCCCCACTTTTTTCTTGCGTAGAATTACTCAGAAAGGCCTTCCCTACAACATACTTCAGTGGCGATTGATTTTTCGTTGGGGCCCTAATTGTAAATATTTACCAATACAATTATTAAATATAAATATTTTATACTTATACTTTACTATGAGTTTTACTTAATACAATTATTTCAAAACATGTAAATAAATAAATAGGACGTATTCAATAATTTATTAAAATGCACATTTTGTCTTCTCGCTTATCTCATTATTAATTTATATTACATAAAACATTTTATTTCTTCACTCC
>JASTWQ010000664.1:0-94098 GCA_035220615.1 Leptothorax acervorum | reverse complement strand
ACACTTTACTGCTACAATATCACGGTGATTGCGATCAAAATTGTGCCATAGAGAGTACCTGTACACGTCTGTTCGTAAGCCTAAGTTATAACTGCCGTATACTATCAGATCCCAAACGTTTCTTCTTTTACTATAATGATCATTTAAATAACAGCTTCTTTCATTTGAAACTACACTTTCTGGTATGTATATATCAAAAGAGATCAATTAAAATGTTTAGACTATGAAAGAGGCTCATATTTATGTCATGATATAGCTAAAAAGAACATTTTTCGATCGGATAGTATACGGCAGTTTATACAACTTCGGCTTATAAGCCGCCGTGCAAACGTAGTAATAGATGGGATCAAACAACAGCGTCTCTTGAAAAATTAATCACGACAGACAGAATTTTCAATCATACCGAGGAACGATGCATACATCTGACCAAGAGGGAAGGAAGCTCAAATTAAGAGGGAAGACTCTCATCGAATCTTTTTTTACCTTTAGGCAAAATATAACGTCTTTTCTTGTTTTCAAGTATTTTCTCGCATCGTTCTCGGAGGATTCAGTCAAGGTGGAGCACTAGCTCCATATACAGTGCCCTTACATTTCCAGAGTCTTTAGCCGGCATCGTACCTCTATCCGCATGGCTTCCTGTACATGAAAAATTTCCACCACTAAGTATCGCGTATGATAAACATGATACGTAATATACTTAATAATCTGAAATACAAATTGTAATAATGATTTTCAGGAACCAATACGTAATAGGAACACTTCACTGCTACAATATCACGGCGATTGCGATCAAATTGTGCCATATAGACTACGTTTACACGTCGGCTTGTAAGCCCAAGGGTTACAAGTGCCGTATACCGTCACATCCAAAATGTTTCTCTTTTTCATTATAATGATAATTTAAATAAGAGCTTCTTTTCATTTTAAATTACACTTTCTAGTATGTATATATCAAAAGAGATCAATTAAAAAGTTTAGACTATGAAAGAGGCTGATATTTATGTCATCATATTGATAAAAAGAACATTTTTGGATCGGATAGTATACGGCACAACTTCGGCTTATAAGCCGCCGTGTAAACGTAGTCATAGATAAGATCAAACAACAGCGTCTCTTCAAAAATGAATCGTGACAGACAGAATTTCAATTATACCGAGGAATAATGCACACATATGACGAAGAGGTAAGTAAGCTCCAATTAAGAGGGAAGACTCTTATCGAATCTTTTTTCATCTTTAGGCAATAGTAACGTCTCTCTTGTTTTTTTTTAGTATTTTCTTGGATCGTTCTCGGAGGATTCAGTCAAGGTGGAGCACTAGCTCCATATACACTGCACTTACATTTCCAGAGTCTTTAGCCGGCATCGTACCTCTATCAGTATAGCTTCCTTTACATGAAAAATTTCCAGCAGTAAGTATCGCGTATCATAAACATAATACGTAATATACTTAATAATGTAAAATAAAAATTGTAATAATGATTTTCAGGAACCAATACGTAATGGGAACACTTCACTGCTACAATATCACGGCGATTGCGATCAAATTGTGCCATATAGACTACGTTTACACGTCGGCTTGTAAGCCAAAGAGTTACAAGTGCTGTATACCGTCAGATCCAAAATGTTTCTTCTTTTTATTATAATGATCATTTAAATAACAGCTTCTTTTCATTTTTAACTACACTTTCTAGTATGTATGTATCAAAAGAGATGAATTTAAATGTTTAGAGCATGAAAGAAGCTCATATTTAAGTGATCATATTAATAAAGAGAAGAAGATTCTTGGATCGGATAGTATACGGCAGTTGTAAGTTCGGCTTATAAGTCGCCGTGTCAACGTAGTCTATGTACACGTAACACAATATTAATCTGAAAGAACCAGGTGGCAGATTAGGCATAACTGGTGGACCAAAACAAATGATTGCTACGATAGTGAGTTATTTATTCAAGTACATATATAACATGGATGTGACATACAATTTATTTTGTGTTATTATTAAAATTATTAATACTTAAAAATCTTTACAATTGTAGGTAAAAAATGTGAATACAAATTTGAATGGTACATACTTTTGAATCGCACTTCAACTCGAAACCAAGGAAAACATTTATTGTTTGATTCAGTCAGCACAAGATAAGTCGCTATGGATATTGGAAGATTGTTCGATGACGTGAGGTACCATTCTTGCATTCCATTGAAAAGATAAGAGGTATGTACACCACTACTGCAATATTGCCCATGTAATTGTAACAATTAATTGTTGAGTTTATAAGTTTTTTTTCAGCCGAATATGATACTGAATTATTTATTCCACCTCATGTCAACTTTCGCTTTTTTTCGTATTACATGGGATCACGAAGCATTGTAGCAAACACACAATATTACCCTAAAAAAACTTTGGAGATGGCACATTACACCTAACTGTTGGACTAAAACAAAGTATTGGTGCAACAGTAAGTTGCCTTCTTTCAATGATAATATGGATATGACATAAATCATTATTATATTTATTATTACTAGTTATTAATGTTATCATTACAGATTGGAAATGTGTTACTATAAATTCCAATGGCAAAGAAAGTTGTAAATTGCACGTGAACTGCAAAGGAAGGAAAATATTCGCTGGATAGAGTCAGCGAGGTATTGGAAGAATCGACGATTTTAAAGTGCCAAATCTGAGGATCGGAAGAAAAATTATTCAGCTTCTACAGATGCTGAACATATATGTGTACAAAATAATTGTGTTACTACATGTTATATATCTTACACATTATGGTACAAAATTCAACGACTGTTACTGATTCAAATCCTGCTATTCATGTACGTATAATAATGCCGCATCTTGATGCAACATAAATTTTTGTTTCAAAAGTGACAATTTTATTCCTTCTTTTCAGGTGCATGTTACGATCAACAAATTAGCGATATCTGGATTGTGAAGGTGAATCGATTAGATATTTATTTGCGAACAAAATATAAAGCATTGAAAGGTGTGTAAAATATATTAGTAAGGATGCCAAATTATAAATATAAATTTAATTATATGCTAAAATTATAAATTATCGTTTTTACGTTGTATTACATTATACAAAATATATTCCATAGATATACATGACATTATTCGCTGTAAACAAATTAAACGTGTTGAATTTCAATGACATTAAATGTATAGCTTACAGCTTAGTTGCTTCTTTATTCAACTATATGTAGAAAAATAATATGCACTGATACAAAAGTATGTTGAATAAAGCTGTAAACGATTTGTTGATTGACAAGTAAACGTTTATTCTGTATTGTGCACGCTACGAGATCCTATATACGAGCAAGGATAATTTTAACAGCTTCATTTTATAAACAATTGTACTTTAATGAAACTGAAGAATTGTCAAAGGATTAATTAAGCGTATGTAATAGTATAACCAGATCGAGAATCCTCTATGTTGACGGTTGACAATTTATTTTAAATCTACTTTATTTCAAATGTACACATATAACGTACAATTCTATTATTACAATTGTAAATATAAATATAAATATTATAAAAGTACAGTTTTGCAATAGCGAAATACAAAAACAACATGAAAACAATAATCTGTAATAAAAAGAAATTTAAATTAATAAGATATTTAGTTTCGTAATTTTTCAATACTTTTACAATTTCTTATTCCGTGGCCGATATTCATAGTCGTATCTTATATTTCAGGTACAATCTTAACATGTCAGATACCAATCACAGGCCGGTATTCATAGGCTGCGTTCGCGGAGCGCGCTTTCAGCGCTATTCTATCATTCTATCTTTATTATTCATTACAAGTAAAACAAGGATAGAATGATGTCAAAGCGCTAAAAGCGCGCTTCCCGAACGCAGCCATAGTCGAATGATATATATTTAACATCGTGTCAAGTGTACCACAATCTCAACATGTGAACCAATCACGTTGTAGGGATTTGATATTGTGATCATTTTCGCGTGCAGTCTATTCCGTGTGCATGTCTGAACGCGCTCGAGTCGCCACGTGTTTCTCGGCCACTACTGTCACTACTGTCAGTTGCACTTGCATCGCGTAACCTGTGCGTGACACTTGATCGTTTCTGGCGCGTATTCTCAAGTCAGCTACACACAAGTATGTATATAATAATTTACTTTTAATCAACGTATACATGTTATTGTACACGCCTTTGGCAGAATTTATTTTCTTTTTCATGACATTTTTATTTCCCTGATGGTTCGTGTTTTTCAACGCACGTATATTTCTCGCTATTGCAAATTTAAGTATGTGCGTTTATTATTTCTTCAGTATACACGCGGTTACTTGTCAACTCGCACGTCTACTTTTATGTCGATAAAATTATTTTCATGCATGCTCGTTATTATACTTGAACAGTACGGGTATAGGGTTACTTTTTCAATCGCACGCAAGGTTTTTGCATTCTTTTCTACATTTCATTATTCGGAGGCATGCACGCGTTAGTTACGCGCGGTATGTAAAACGTTTAGTCGGCAACATCGTTTTTATACGTGTAGTGCTTTCCGCACGTGCTTTCTTTCTTCAATTGTGTGTAGATAAGTCTACACCTTTTATTGCTGTTGTATTCCAAACGCGCATTCAATCTTACATGACTAAAGGACGGTAAGTTTAGACGTATTATTTGCCTTGCGTTGCATCTGTATGTTATGTACACGCGCCTATTTTCCCGGTGTAACTTTGACAACTGCACACAGAGATTCCTCTTGTCACGCTTTGTCTCGCA
The DNA here is from genome assembly GCA_035220615.1 of Leptothorax acervorum. Lineage (NCBI taxonomy): Eukaryota > Metazoa > Arthropoda > Insecta > Hymenoptera > Formicidae > Leptothorax > Leptothorax acervorum. The sequence continues at coordinate 89,344 of JASTWQ010000664.1, read as the reverse complement.
CGCGCGTCCTTCCTCGAGATGTAAGTCGATAATAACTTTAACTTTCTTTTCGCGTTTTAGATTTCGTATTTTTTTCCGACTACGTGTACGGTGTAACTTGAATTATTTTTCTCCGCTGTATCGTTCCACGCACACACACACACACACACACACACATACACACACACCTTCCTGTGGGCGGTATACGATTATGCTGTCAAATTTTTTCGTTGTATTTCATTTCTTTTCGCGTATACCGCACACGATCGTATGCATTTTTCCTGTACGTTAGTATTTTCCTATTGTTTGTTACATCTCATGATTTTGTTTTAATTACTTGTTCTTTTTTAGCATCTACAATGGGAGCTGACGGCCGCGCAACCAATCCTTGTATATTCCTCTCTGAAGACGAGATTGGAAAGCTTTGCCACAGAATATCAGTCTTTTTTTCGAAGATGCGTCTAATTCAAAACAGAGACGATGACAATCTAGCGGATCAACGCAGTTTTTTTGGAGTGCAGAACGGCTTCTGTTGCGGCAAAGAGGAGCACGAATTGACGTCGGAGTCGCAGCACTTGCCGCCTGAGGAGCTGCGTCGGTTGCACCACCAGCAGCAGCTACATGAGGTGCACCAAGACAGACAACGTCTTGAATTGGTCCGGAGAGTGTCACTAACACTCAAGAGGCTGAGCTTTTGAGCGGCAGACGCATCTCACCCTGCGTCGTTTCACATTAACGAACCGTCGGGAAAGAGCACGGAGAGACGGACGTTCGACTTGGTTGCGGCCGACGAAGCCGGAGGGTAGGGAGGGAGGACGAGCAACAAGAGAGGAGGGGAAGAGAGGCGCTGCCGGGTCCTCCGGCATTCAATCGGCTCCGTGAGTATATATAATGTTATACTATCGTTTTTATATCGTTTTTATATATCGTTTTTATTGGCGTTTCAATATCCTTTGTCTTTCTTGGCAGCAATGACGGCAGATGCCACGTACGTCGGACATGTCCTCCAGCCAAGACGACGTTATCGGCATCATCGACGACGACGACGATGAGGAGCCTGCGTCGAAGCGGCCGCGGTAAGTACAATACAACATTTTCTGTTATTACAATTACTTACTTGTACAATGTTTAATAAGCGTTCATTTTATTGCCAGGTTTCGTTAGTGCGCGCTTTGTCATTTTTTCTTTTTTTTTGGCCCGTAGGCGCAATGGTCCTGCCTAAATTCTGGTCAATTTTTTTTTTGCAAGTGTGCGCCTATTTGTTACTTTTTCTTTCATTTTTTTACATTATTTATTCTTTATTTATTCATTTTTCAGACCTTTCTTTTCCCTCACCATCCTTATTCCCATCCTCTTATTTCCATCTATTCAAAATCCTTCTTTCCTTCCCTCTCCGCTGACGTGGCTGTCACCTTGACGCGGTGGCGGAGCTTAGGCGCGCGTTTATCAACGCGCGCCACCAAGAGCAGCCACCTCTGTTGCGCTCTGGCTTGCATTTTCAGATACTACTTTGCTGCTGCACGCGTCTCAAAATCCAGGTTAAATAACATCGTTGCTTCACGCGCCTTTATCGTCGACTATGTCAAGGTAAGGTTCCTTTAGATACTTTGTGTAAATTTCGGATCTTTCAAGATATAAAGTTGCATATTTATACAATGTGAAGAAATATTAAGCATTTTCCTGTAGTAACTTTATTTTCTTTCACAAGTTTAAATAAACCGTAAAGTAACAAATACAAAAGTATTTGTTACGGTTTCAATTTGCATTTGTGCAATTTCAAACTGTTATTTATCGGTTTTTCAGTAACATTTTTTCAATTGTTTCACGTTTCTAATAACTTTTTGTCTACTTGTGTCTGTTTTATATTTACGGCTGTTATTTCGTAATTCTCTATTTCCAATATACATGTACAACTAAAAAAAATTTTTCTTATTTCTTTCTAGGTATTTGCGCTTGTATTTCATGCTGCCTGAAAGTTGGCAATATATGGCATTGGATGTGGAGTATATTGTAATCTGTCAACTAGCCACTGGATTTGATAATATGTTAAAGCTGTACTTGCGATCATCCCTATCAGCCTTGAGTGAATGGGTACAATGTTCTTTTAAAAAAACTGGCTAAACTTGCAGTTATTCGTAATACGTACGTATCTCTGAGCCATTTATAAAATTGTTATCAACTATTTATTTTAATACAAATTGCACATTTTATAATAAATATACATTTTCAGGTGTGGATAACTATATGTGGACTGTACAACGTACAGCTTTCTTTCCATGACGACTAAATGTGACATGTATCCAGAACATATGTACGTAAATGTAAATAAATATTCCACAAAAACGCAACTGGTAAGCATATTGTGCATTGATACGATTGTAATATGATAATCTTTCAGTAAACACCAAGTTACACACTTTCTCTACGTATGTTATAATTTATTAGTCAACAATGTTAATGCAATATTATATATATTACATTGACATTATCAATTGACAAATTATATGTAATGAAACTGTAATGCTTGGTGTTTACTGGGAAATATATAAATGTACATGATTGTAGTGCACACCGAGTCTAAGTAATAATTTTATTCAAATTATAGATCATTTTGGCCGATTTGCGCGATTCTTCGAAATAGAAATTTCAATGTTAAAACTCCATATCCTGGAAGAAGCCATAAAACTTTAATCTGTAACAATTTTGTTTTACCACATGTGGAAACTTGACGTACACGAGGTCGCGTGACAACTCTGACTCTTATTACGACATGTACAGGGTGTTGCTGCGAACACATACAGGTCAGTATGATGGGGTATTCGTGCAGGCGCGCATGGTCTTTCACAATTCTGTAATAAAATTGCTTTTTTCATATCGTCAATGCGCTCAAGTCTACTCTGTATTGTGCGCTGCTCACGACTCGTCTGCAAGAGCTGCTTTATTCAGGTATCTTGATTATATTTTCATGCATTACATGTTTATAGCGTTTGGTATATTTCTCTTGTTTGTAGCGTTGAAGAAAAAAGTTCAGATAGAGGATTTATTGCATTATACAGAGTGGTCGGAGGGAGACACTGCATCGAACGATAACAACTTTACTTCCAATCTAATGAATCTCTACTCATGCAGTTCCGGAAGGTACTGTGCTGTACATGTATTTGTATTAAAATTCTCATTTATAATCGATGTAAATCAATGATAACTACGATAATAATTTATCGTACTTATCATACTTTACATGTATATATATATGTATATCTTAAAAATTCATATCTTAGATCCATATCCAGTTTTAAAAACGATTGTAATATATTAATTACAGGTCTACAATAATCCAGAACTCTTGGAACGTACGGACGCTAAATCACCGTATTTTTAATACAGATTTTTATAATATGCCTACTTTGCTGTACAATGAAGGACTTTTGCATTATTGTAGCATTACCATCCAAAGATCGTCTGTTTTATAATAGGTTTATATTATGTTGTATAATAGGTTTATATTTGCAGCAGAATATATTCACCGTGCTTTGTTCGCATTACAACGAAGATGTGCGCAAAAATACAATTTTATGTAGTACATTTAGGAATTTATCTCCGATGGAAATAAATAAAATGTTCATCGCTGCTACACCATATTCAGGTATGTAAATATCCAATTTCTGAACAGAATAAGTGATACGTTGTCTTATTAGAATTTTAATCTTTAGTAATTAATTGAAATGTCTTATATTTATAGATTATGTTCGAACACACTCATGGAGAGAAGATGAAGAATGGTACAGTACTGGGAAAAATGGTACGTCGATAATAAATGAAGAACACGTACAAATCACGTTTATTTGCCAAGAAAATTTGACGTTTCGTCAACAACGTTGCAACATAATATTTTACCTGCAAGATAATCGAGGGCGAGGCTTTCTACACACATACCAGTCGTACGATACATTCGATTCCGGAAACTGTCGCCCATGGAACACTACACGGAGAGAATTTTCTCTTAAAATGTACCCTGAAAATCATGGTAATCGTGAGACAAGATGATAATCGTGAGACAATATGGTAATCGTGAGACAATATGGTCATCGTGAGACAAACTGCATAAAAATCTTCGCCTACCATATTGTCTCACGATTACCATGATTTCAGGGTAAATTTTAAGAGAAAATTCTCTCTGTGTACGCAGCACAGTGGGCTGGAATATCCTCAAGAGTGACCAAAAATTAAGATGAAAATATTGATACAAGATCAAGAATTTCTTAAAGTAAATATTTGAAAATACTTATTTTTAAAATTATATGTCAAAAGGATGATTAGTTTATCTTTAATAAAAACAGAAAGCTAAAAATATATCAAACTGATATCCTTAACTTTCTTTTGTTAAATATTTTTTATTTGAGTTTACCTGAAATCCTACAATCTATGTATAACTTTTTTCATCTTCATGGATGAGATAAAGAAGATTATAAGCGTTGAAGGTTGCAATATGACCATAAAATGTAAATATTACGCAGTTATTCACGTAATATATTGATTTTGGCATATATGATCACCTATTTATCCTAGGCTCTATAAGGCTCCGCAACTTTTTTGAAAAGGATAATGTTATCGCATTCTGTAGGGTACCCGCTTCAAAGTTGACTTGCGCCTTGTTGCGCTTTCTCATTTATTGTATTATTGTTAAGAGATATTTTATTAAATGTCGGATTTATTAAATCCCGTTTTAAAAAGATTGCGTCCTCCCAAGTTCTTTTTTTTATATAATATGATTCCTGTTGTTATTCTGCATATAAAAGTATTAAGCTAAGATTATCAAAAATTTAATAGTTCTTGTGAGATATTAAATGATGCGGTGTCCAATCGGGAGCCACGAGGTTGTCGAAATCTGCATGCCGGAGCCCGCGACGTGCGCTTGGCTCCTCATTGGTTACCGCAGCTTTGGCGTAGCTGAAATGCATGTATAACTGTGTGCCGTAGTGGTATTGTGTGTGTGTGTGTGTGTGTGTGCGCCCGCGTGCATCAGCCCGCTTCGACGAACCTTCGTCTTTCAGTCGCATTTCCTCCTTTAGAGGCAAATAGCGTTTCGTGTCAGTGCGCATTATTTGATTTACACCATTCATACGAGGCTTGACGTTGCTTTACGGATCGTGTATTCAAATACGGTAAGTTTAGATGCGAGTTATCCGACGCGATAGAAATGTGATTAATAAAAAATGTGCGCACATACGACAAACGACACCGTGTTTTTATGTGTGTTTCATAATTGTAGAAATACACGCGAGTGTACGTAGGTTACATGTAAAATCAGGTGTGCGTTTTTCGTATGTGCGCAATTGTTTTATTCATCACATTCGTATCGCGTATAATAATTCGCATTCTTTTGCAGTACACGATGGCTAGAACAATGGAAGACACGACACTGTGGAAGGCATCGATACGCAGAGCCCAAGGCCTGCTGGGCATTAACAACGCTGCAATTGCGATCGAGAACGGCGTTCTTAATCTCATGAAGTATGAAGCAGTAAACGGCAGAGCTATGGAGGAGCTGAATGGTGCTATCGCCAGGGCGGGCGGAGGCGGCGCGGCTGCATCTCGCGCCGCAATAGATAAAACGTTAAAGTGGCACAAGACCTCTTTATACAAGAGGGTTCCTTGCTGCCAAGCAGGCCGCCTGCATCGTGCGGCGCAAAAGTCAAAACGTTTAGAGACTGTTCCTGCCGAGGTGTTCGCACCGAAGTCCCCTACGAGGATCCTTTCTCACCGAGGCGAACTATACGGCCGACAGCCAGATATTTTTCGCATTTGCGAATGGGGGCCGAACAAAGGCTACAGTGGGTACGCCGGTCGTCGTCGATATAACAAGAAGAAGACGACTGCTACGTCACCAAGTCGGACGCCTCATTGAACAAATGCAGGAAACGGCGTGCTCAATGGGGCTGCACGTACAAGTGGAAGAGAGAGAGATAGAGGTCGAGATTGAAATACCCACTCTCAAAATCCCGCCGGTGAGTATATTATTTTCTGTTTGTACAATTATGTAACGTTAGCTCCATTGTATGTACTCCCCCGTTCCCCTAGTAATAAATTTTTCTTATAAAAATATAAAAATATAAAAACATATATAAATATATATATAATTATATAAAAAAAAAGGCCAGACATGTATTTTTTTCTTCTATAATCACTATTCCTATATATTACAGGAAAAAGAATAAATACAAGAATGTAAAAAAAATTGAAAAGATAATTTTTGCATTACATTTTTGATAAAAACTGAAGTTTGAGGTAATGAGAAAAAATTTGCCTATATATAAATACATGTAACAACATTTGTACATACATGAATATATGCAGACAAATTTTTTCTCATTACCTTAAACTGTATTTTTTTTTAAAAATGCAATGCAAAAATAATCGTTTTAATCATTTGTAGATTCTTCTTTTTATTCTTTTTTCTGTAATATATGCGAACAGAGATAAGAGAAGAGAAAAAAACATGTATGCACATACCTGATATATAATTATATATATTTTTATATTTTTCTATAAAAATTTTTTTACCGGGCCACACACCTGTGGGTCATAGCAGCTAAAATTTTGCTACGCACCTTTATTTTTCATCCTTCAAACCAAATATAATAGTATTATTTAGATCTCAGCGACAGCACATCGGGCCCTTCCCTTGTAAGACGTCATATAGACGTATTTGTAACTAAGTCATACAGACGTCTCTTTTAATACGTCGTTACAACGTCATTGAGACATGCGTCTTGTGTGGGATATATCGATACCGTGTGTGTGTGCGCATTTAGTTATAATATTTTTTTTTTTTTCAAGCTCCGCGAGAACGAGCATTTCGACGTCCTCGAATCTGACGAGGAAATTGAGTTGTCGTACGGCGTGTGGCACAAGGCCAATTTAGGCGATTGAAGAAACGGCGCCTGTAAGTATCTTATTTTCCGTTTTTATATATTTATGTATGTAGGGGTTTTTCGTGTAACATGTTATTATATTTTTCAGGCGTACGAGTTATTTTTTTTTGGGCCGCCTCAGGCGCACAGTTGCCACAACATTAGCGTCTTTTTTGTTTTATTTTATTTTTTTCTTTAATTTTTTTTTCCCCCTTAGGCGCAGGGGCATTTGGCAACTGTTTTTTTTTTTTTTCACCCACTACCTTTTCTATCCTATAGCGTTTTCTGCTAAGAAGACTAGCGCAACACTGGTGCACTCCCAGGGCCCGTATTCATAGTCGACTCTCAAGTCAACACACAAGACAATTTTGCTCAAGTGTCTTATTCAATCCAGACCGTCTTAAGATATCTTAGGACGGTCTGGATCGAATAAGACTAACTTGATCAAGATTGTCTTACGTGTTGACTTCAGACTTTACTATCAATACAGGCCTTAGTGTGCACCAGTGTTGCACCAGTTTTCCCAGTAGAAAGCGCTATTATTCCTATCCTTATGTTCCCATCAATATCTATCCTCTCCTCTCCTCCCCGCCAATGTGGCTGTCACCTTGTCGTGGTGGCGGGGCTTGTGTGTGCTGCGTCCTCAAAGGGTGCGCACAACTGAGAATGGCCACGGATCCCTTTCCAAGTCTTGTTTGATTTTCAAGAAAGCAACCGACGGCGATGGCGACAACGACGAGGACGAGGACGAGAAGGAGAAAGACGAAAACGACGGGGAGGACGGCGAGGAATTGGGCGACAATGACGAAGACGGCGGCGGCGGCGGTGAAACGTAAAATGTAAATTGTACTTACCGCGAACGCTTAAACGCAGGCTCCACAAACTTAAATATATAATTGATAGAATATGATTTTCATTTCATGTCTATATTTACTGAAACAAAATGTTAATATTTTACGTGTCATTGCACATATAAAAGATATAGAGTACTGTAATCGGAAGGAAATGAATATCGGAAAACGTTTTATTGATTATATTTGTCATTCTTTATGTAAGTATCCTGTTTTTTAATATTTTTAAAGAATACACACTGTTACGTGTCATTCCTAGCAATATACCAATAAATAATAACTCTTTCTTATTTACAGTGATACCTGACACATCAGATTTCTATATCTATACTACAAGTAGCATGGTGAATTGTGCAATACCTCTATTGATGCTGAAAGTAAGGAAATCATTAACATAACAAATTGCTGATGTCGAAACCTTAAAATGACTAATATCCCATAAACTGTGATACGATATATATGTATATTCATAACATGACACAATTTTTATTATAATTACTCTGCGTAAGAAATTGTATATATTATGCTATTGAATAACTTTATTAAACGTGTATTTCAGATAGAAAGGAACTTGGAACAACATATACTATGCATCTGTAGAAGTTTGCAGAAGAGGCTTGTCATGAACCACCAAAAAGAATTCATCAACAAAGCACGAGATTCTTTTAAGTAGGAGTTTATTATTACTGTCTCCGCTATTAGAATCTTGTGAAATGTTATGAAAACATCAACATCCATCCGTTTATTTCTTGGACTTTTTGGAAGATCTGTCTTTAGCTGTCAAAGCATGTTTATACACTGCCATGATCATTATAGCATTGAATATGACATATCATCTAACAGATTACATACAAAAGGCAACAGTGTGTTATATATATCTATATATGTATATATGTGTCACAAAATGAAAAATTTAACTGCATAATTATTACTTTGTATATGTATATACGTTTCCTTCTTATAAAAATATTGTAATAGTAAATGTCAGATACTTAAATGTCACAATACTACTTATTAGACGGACTGAATGTACGTATACCCTGAAATAAGTGAATCTGAATGGGAACTCTTGTCACGTGGCAAGAACATTGTCGAAAGACCTATGTTAATTTATATATGTGTCGATGAACATAAGTGTGATCAATATAAACACACACACACACACACACACACACAGAGCTCAATAATTACTGTTTTATCCAATTATTTCATTTAACATTGAAGCTTAGGTACATATCGAATAACAATACTATCACATTAGTATAATATAAATTAATGGTTCAACGATAACAAGTCATGAATTCGGAGAAACAATTAAAATGTATTATTCTTTATATTAAAAATAAACTGTACAAAGTATTATTATTATCAAGTATTTGTATTTGTCTCTTATTATTCTTTAGAATTGAATCCTTTTTATTTCTTGTATCATACATATATCTAATTTATCACTATACCATAATGTTATGCTATTTAATTACAAGTCATAAACTATACTAAGCATTAGACGGACTGAATGTACGTATACCCTGAAATAAGTGAATCTGAATGGGAACTCTTGTCACGTGGCAAGAACATTGTCGAAAGACCTATGTTAATTTATATATGTGTCGATGAACATAAGTGTGATCAATATAAACACACACACACACACACACACACACACACACACACACACAGAGCTCAATAATTACTGTTTTATCCAATTATTTCATTTAACATTGAAGCTTAGGTACATATCGAATAACAATACTATTGTGTATTCGTTTATCTTAGGTTATACAACTGTCGTATTTATACATGTATTTATAGATGTACGTGGCGTGGCGCTAGGCTCTACCGCGTACACGCGGAGTCGCCTTCCGCATGCGTTTGCCGGAGCTCACCGCATATATCAAGTCTTAGCATTAAAGTCACCGTCGCGTCGCCGCGGAGGATAACGAACATGCAGGATAACCGCCGAGGCTTTCTTCGACCTTCCTTGGATATTATTTGGACTCGGTGTATCGTAAGTATAATATATTATATAAGAGACTTGAAACGCTGAGATACGCGAGGAGAGCGCATGAAATGGACAGTCTGTATATATTCTCCGCGAGGAGGTACGGTAAGTTTATATATTTTTCTTTTTTTAACAAACGCCAAACTTCATATGGACAAATTGGACGACATAATTGAGAACATGTCTTAATACTGATTGCATTTGTATTTAAAATTTTTTTCTTATTTTTTTCATGTATTTCACGTGTAAATATAACAAGTGCTTTTTAATGTTACAGAGTGCAGTAGAGGAAGAAGGGCGAGAAATATTTTTTTTTACATCGTTACGTTAATAAATTATGTATAAATACAAATATATTACACATAAATAAATTTTATTACATGTGTGTTTTTGAAACTCACAACTTGTCTCTTAACTCTTATTTCCATTCCTGTATTTACATGTTTTCATATCCTTTCCATTCCTCCCCGCCGATGTGGGCTTGTCGCGGTGACGGGGCTTAGGTGCGCGTAACAAATATCCATATGTCTTTGCGTGAAAAGGCTAATAACAGATCAAACCGATATTTCATAAAATAATTCTATCTTCTGAGGGGTAGGAGGGGGGACGGGAAGTAGATGTGGCAAAAAATACAAGTTTTCCGAACAACGTTAAATCTGTCACCGTATCGTGGACCGATTTTCACAAAGAATAAACTATCTCCTGAGGGGTGGGAGGGGGAGGGAGGTACTAACGGACGAAACACGGGGCCTCTGTGCGTTCAAGGGAATTTAAAAAAATTGGGAAAAATTTCTTGAAAAAATTGGTATCTTAAAACAACGGTAATAGATAGATGGAAGGTCGCGCATAGGTATTATTTCGATAACATTAACATTAACGTATCATAGTAACGGCTACATATGTATATGAAACATAAATTCCAAATGTTTACGATACGTTTCACTTAAAACACGTCACATTTGATACATACATAATATATATGTAATAAACATACGAAATGTAATATCTCACATGAAACGTATCCTAAACATTTTAAGCTTGTTTCGTATATACATGCATAGACGCGTTTACTATAGTGATACGTAAATGTGATTATTATTTTGTAAATTTATTTGAAATATCTCTCTTTGAAATATGTTTAGCATATGTTTCATTGGAAATGTCACATTTGGTATATTAATATTAATAATAATTTATAATAATTCGTATAAAATGTGAACACACTTTCTCGCATGATGCTAGCTTGCAGCTATCTAAGATAAATGTCCCTATTTGTGACCATTTGCGGACGTTTATTAAAATAATCAAAAGTTGTAAATAATTCATGTTTGAAAAGAATATTTATCATGTTTTGCGATTAATAAGCTACGGTCAGATCTATGTTTTTTATGATATTTTACTAACAAATTTTCGTGAAAATGCGAAATAAGGCGTTCGTGTCGCGTCATCAGTGTCAGATTGAGCGCATGCTTGTCGTCACGTTAGTATATGTCTATGGCGTTTGTCGCGGCACAGTCTCAGCTGTATTGTTACGTTGTGAAACAAAAGTGTGTGTTGAAAAACAATACTGCGCGCACAACTGTCTCTCAGTGAAGGATTTATAAGTGCGTTGCGCTATTCCTGTATTCCGGAAAAGGTTGGTACTTTTGAGTATATAGACGACATGGTGTGTTTATTTTCAGAAACATTTCTCTGTAACATGAAACGTTTCGGAGATACGTACGGAAACATGTCACATTTATTACATAAATTATTAATGTCCGTATTCAGACAGCAAAATCCACGATGTTGCAGAAACATGTATTATGATCCGTACATCTTGTTAACATTCCTGAAATAACGTTTCTGGCACAACATCGTAATACATATTTCTGTAACATCGTGTATTTTGGTATCTGAATATGGACATTAATTATTTATGTAATAAATCTTACATGTTTCCGTACGTATCTCAGAATCATTTCATGTTACAGAAAAATGCTTGTAAAAGGTTTTCGATACATTTCTTTGCATAGTGCGTACTGTGTCTTTTATACAACAAACGCACGTTACTGTAAATAACAGGAGAAACGGTACGGTTATTTCATACTTGTTTATCGTTTATCTTTGCAGATCACACGAAAATGAGCGAGTCACGATCGTCGGCCCGTCAACAAAGACGCGTGATGCGGCGGTTTGTCCGCAATTATTACCGAAATATGCGGGAACGTATCGCGCATAGGGCGATTGTTACGGCGGGCGGTGGGGGAGCCGGTGCTGCCGCTGCTGCACCTCTCGCACAATATCTCGCTTACGTAAGAAGAGCGCATCCCTTGGAGCACGGCGTTCAATTGGAGCATCGTCGTGTCTCCTGCAATGGGATGTGCGGCGAGGGCCAGTGCACAGGACGCCATACGCCTGTGGACACCCCGCAAAGAACATTTTATTTTTTGAAGTAATATTTCTAAAAGATTTTACAAATATTATTGAATATATTTGTATGCAATTTTTTAAAACATTTTTGAAAATATTCTTTTGACATGATTTGGCGGACATAGAAACATTCTAAAAATATTTGCGTGAATTATTTTAAATTATTTTAAACTTCCTAAAAAATATTTTAAATATATTTTAAGAGGTTTTTGTGCTGTATGGGAAGAGTTGGATATAATAGAAAAGTATGTATGTATAGAATGCGATACACGTTACTTGATGCACAATTTTTGATTTCCCTGTATGTCGATCGGAGCGGTCGATCCAACCAGGTGTCATCTATGGATCTTTCGGTTGATTACAGTTGCAGTCGGTAACCCATCTCTCATGGTAAAAGGTTGGTACATCCATTAAGATTCACCCTGTATATATATGTATATATATATATACCTGGTGTAAAAACCAAACATCCCAGACAGCACGCATATCTAAAAGATGTTATAACAATATCTGTAAGCCATCTTTTAGATGGCCATGTTTAAAAGATATCTTAAAGACGTCTTTACAATGTCTTTTAGACATACATGCTGTCTGGGATAATAAAGAATCACTGAATACTCACTGAGTCTTTATCTTTATCTTATTACTAACATTATTCTTTAAGGATACTTATTTCATATACAGGGTGTATCATTTTAAGTGATTCAGCTGAATATCTCTTAAAGTAAACGAGATTGGAAAAATTGTTTTAGACAATAGTTTTATGGTTCCAAGAGAGGCAGAAGTTGGCCACGTCAGTGTAATTGTAGGTGGCGCCACTTTCTAGACTTCTGCATGGCGGCCATTTTTTCAATTGGCAGTCGATTTTTTGTTCCATTGAATGTTGTAGCTGGCATTGAGACGAATACAACGGTTTTTTATTTTTTGAAATAGGATCATTTTTCATTGAATTACAGTGTTCCAAAGTTTACAATTCAAGTAAAAAGCTTCCACCCCCATGCAGTGTACGTATTTTGTGACTCCAAACCGCCCTCTCTCTCTCTCTCTCTCTCTCTCTCTCTCTCTGTGTGTGTGTGTGTGTGCATGCCTGTGCGCGCGCGCGTGTTCGTGCGTGTGTGTGTGTGTTGTTCCTATCCGTTGTCTGGACTGATTCTGTTTGATGGTTAACCAGCTCCAGACCGCTTGACACACATTTTCCCGTGCTCAGAATTACCCAAGATGAACGACGTGGACGTGACGGGGCTTTCATCCCTATGGGGTGCTTTATTTACATGAGTCCCCTTGCCTCTTACGATTCGGGGTGCTTGATTTACGTGAGTCCCCTTGCCTCTCACGATTCGGGGTGCTTGATTTACGTGAGTCCCCTTGCCTCTCACGATTCGGGGTGCTTGATTTACGTGAGTCCCCTTGCCTCTCACGATTCGGGGTGCTTGTTTAACGTGAGTCCCCTTGCCTCTCACTTCGGGGTGTTTGTTTTACGTAAGACTCCTTGCCGCTCATGTGTGTACGTGTGTGCGTGTGACGGATACCAGGCTTAGAAGCGCTCATTATTAAATTTATCCATTTAATAAATGTTCGAATACACTACCATTCTGTTGTAAACATAGACGGAGCCGTTTCTGAAAAATTGTAATGGTAGACAACAAAACTTGCCGAGGAATATTATTGCAGGCTCTTTTTATTCTGTTTTTCATATCCTCTCGAGTTGTCGGAACTTCTTTGTACACTACATTTTTCAAATAACCCCACAAGTAAAAATCTGGTGAAGTTAAATCTGGAGAACGTGGAGGCCACTTCGTAGGGCCAAATCTGCCTATCCATTTTTCATGGTACACTTCATTAAGGTAAGCGGTGACTATTCGAGCCGAGTGAGGCGGTGCTCCATCTTGTTGCCACCACATTCTTTGACGAGTGTCGAGATCAACCTCTTCTAAAAGACCTGGTAATTCATTTTGCAAAAATGCAAGGTATCTTGCACTGTTTAAATTGTCTTCAAAAAAGTAAGGTCCTATCAAATAACCATTAATTATTCCACACCATACATGAAGAGTCCACCTGTGTTGATTGTCAACCATGTGAGTCCAATGAGGATTTATAGGCGACCAATAATGTGAATTGTGCCTATTTAATTGGCCGTTATGATGGAACATAGCTTCATCGGTAAACATTACAAAGTAAAAAAAATTTGGGTTTAACCGTATCTTTTCCAAAGCCCACTCACAAAATTGAATTCTCAACATCATATCATTTTCACTTAACTGTTGAGTAAGGGTAATATGATACGGATGAAACCTATGCCTCTTTAAAATTCTCCATACAGTAGCATGTGGCAACCCTGTCAATCTTTCAATTTGACGAGTAGAAATATGAGGGTCTAATCCAACTGCAGTGAGCACACGTTGAACTCGGGGATCGTCATTATCGTCATCAACAGTGCGTCTTCTGACTCTTTTTCGAGCCATTTGTCGTTCTCGCAATTCGATGCGTCTCATTTGTTGAGCAGTAGGATGACGTCTGTTAGGAAATTTTTGACAATACAATGCAGCTGCTTGACGATAATTTTGATGAGACTCGCCAAGTGAAAGTAAAATATCGACAACTTCGTTGGAACTGTAATAAGCCATATTTTAGAAAATGTTCCGAGGGAGAAAGAAGGAAAGTTGGAATTCAGGTTAAACGTATTTTTGAAGTAAAATTTCTATGGGCGCGATTCGAACCGGAAGTCCGTCAGATCCGCGCGTCACAGAAGTCCGTCCGATCCGCGCGTCACGGAGGTACGTCAGATCCGCGCGTCACGGAAGTACGTCATGAAAAGTTGCAACTTCTGATGGGAGTGATTCGGTGCGGGCGCGTCACGGAAGTCCGTCAGATCCGCGCGTCAAGGAAGTACGTCATGAAAAATTGCAACTTCTAATGGGAGTGATTCGGTGCGGGAGCGTAACGGAAGTCCGTCAGATTCGCGCGTCATGGAAGTACGTCATGAAAAGATGAAACTTCTAATGGGAGTGATTTGGTGCGGGCGCGTCACGGAAGTCCGTCAGATCCGCGCGTCACGGAAGTACGTCATGAAAAGATGAAACTTCTAATGGGAGTGATTTAGTGCGGGCGCGTCACGGAAGTACGTCATGAAAAGTTGCAACTTTTAATGGGAGTGATTCGATTCGGTATTCTATTCCTCACAGCTAGGAAGTTTCACTTCGGCCGCGCATGGAGGCCACATGCAAATTTTTTTATAATAACGTAAAGAGGTTAACGATTGATCAACTCAAAACCCTTCTCAATTCCACGGATGTATGTACCTACATATATATGTATTTCACTTGTGGAACAGAGGCTTTCATGGCTTACTCGAGCACTCGTGACAATCATTCAGTCGAATCCGTTAATCTTTTACGTCGTTATAAAAAAATACGTTTAACCTGAATTCCAATTTTCCTTCTTTCTCCCTCGGAACATTTTCTAAAATATGGCTTATTACAGTTCCAACGAAGTTGTCAATATTTTACTTTCACTTGGCGAGTCTCGTCAAAATTATCGTCAAGCAGCTGCATTGTATTGTCAAAAATTTCCTAACAGACGTCATCCTACTGCTCAACAAATGAGACGCATCGAATTGCGAGAACGACAAATGGCTCGAAAAAGAGTCAGAAGACGCACTGTTGATGACGATAATGACGATCCCCGAGTTCAACGTGTGCTCACTGCAGTTGGATTAGACCCTCATATTTCTACTCGTCAAATTGAAAGATTGACAGGGTTGCCACATGCTACTGTATGGAGAATTTTAAAGAGGCATAGGTTTCATCCGTATCATATTACCCTTACTCAACAGTTAAGTGAAAATGATATGATGTTGAGAATTCAATTTTGTGAGTGGGCTTTGGAAAAGATACGGTTAAACCCAAATTTTTTTTACTTTGTAATGTTTACCGATGAAGCTATGTTCCATCATAACGGCCAATTAAATAGGCACAATTCACATTATTGGTCGCCTATAAATCCTCATTGGACTCACATGGTTGACAATCAACACAGGTGGACTCTTCATGTATGGTGTGGAATAATTAATGGTTATTTGATAGGACCTTACTTTTTTGAAGACAATTTAAACAGTGCAAGATACCTTGCATTTTTGCAAAATGAATTACCAGGTCTTTTAGAAGAGGTTGATCTCGACACTCGTCAAAGAATGTGGTGGCAACAAGATGGAGCACCGCCTCACTCGGCTCGAATAGTCACCGCTTACCTTAATGAAGTGTACCATGAAAAATGGATAGGCAGATTTGGCCCTACGAAGTGGCCTCCACGTTCTCCAGATTTAACTTCACCAGATTTTTACTTGTGGGGTTATTTGAAAAATGTAGTGTACAAAGAAGTTCCGACAACTCGAGAGGATATGAAAAACAGAATAAAAAGAGCCTGCAATAATATTCCTCGGCAAGTTTTGTTGTCTACCATTACAATTTTTCAGAAACGGCTCCGTCTATGTTTACAACAGAATGGTAGTGTATTCGAACATTTATTAAATGGATAAATTTAATAATGAGCGCTTCTAAGCCTGGTATCCGTCACACGCACACACGTACACACATGAGCGGCAAGGAGTCTTACGTAAAACAAACACCCCGAAGTGAGAGGCAAGGGGACTCACGTTAAACAAGCACCCCGAATCGTGAGAGGCAAGGGGACTCACGTAAATCAAGCACCCCGAATCGTGAGAGGCAAGGGGACTCACGTAAATCAAGCACCCCGAATCGTGAGAGGCAAGGGGACTCACGTAAATCAAGCACCCCGAATCGTGAGAGGCAAGGGGACTCATGTAAATAAAGCACCCCATAGGGATGAAAGCCTCGTCACGTCCACGTCGTTCATCCTGGGTAATTCTGAGCACGGGAAAATGTGTGTCAAGCGGTCTGGAGCTGGTTAACCATCAAACAGAATCAGTCCAGACAACGGATAGGAACAACACACACACACACGCACGAACACGCGCGCGCGCACAGGCATGCACACACACACACACACACAGAGAGAGAGAGAGAGAGAGAGGGCGGTTTGGAGTCACAAAATACGTACACTGCATGGGGGTGGAAGCTTTTTACTTGAATTGTAAACTTTGGAACACTGTAATTCAATGAAAAATGATCCTATTTCAAAAAATAAAAAACCGTTGTATTCGTCTCAATGCCAGCTACAACATTCAATGGAACAAAAAATCGACTGCCAATTGAAAAAATGGCCGCCATGCAGAAGTCTAGAAAGTGGCGCCACCTACAATTACACTGACGTGGCCAACTTCTGCCTCTCTTGGAACCATAAAACTATTGTCTAAAACAATTTTTCCAATCTCGTTTACTTTAAGAGATATTCAGCTGAATCACTTAAAATGATACACCCTGTATATGAAATAAGTGAGGATAATACGAAGTGTATGGAGCTTGAAGATTGCAATCAATCAACAAGTTCCCAATTCCAACAGCCATCACACTTTGTTAACCACCTGATATTTTTTTGCAGATACCATTTCATCAAAACTAAAAAAAAAATATAGCTTATGTGTATAAAGAAACTTTCCAAATTTCAACTTTTAGAAAACTGTCATTTCTTTTAAACTATCGATTGAAAATAAAAATAAGTGTAAACTTTAAAGTGTATACACAGCAATTATAACCCAACACAGGCAACATGTACATGTATACTCTTTCATAATATTTCTTTCATATTATTTCTTACCTTTAAAAAATATAATTCTTTTAAATCCATACATGACTCGTACATAACTCTCACTTTTCTTATCCATTACAACAATGTTAAGTCTGTCATGGTAAGTATGGTATAAGTGCAGTCTTCGGTATTGTCATTCGCTGGACAACAGTTACCGAAATTTGGAATACTGGTCCTTTTTGCTATGTTAGTTACATTATATTCTCGTACACTGAAGGTTGTTAATATAAACTGTTACAATCTTTTTAAAATGTTTAATATAATGTAATAAGAAATATTTATTTTACCTAGTAGCATGAACAACGTCTGATAAATTAATAGCTTCAACTCTTATAGCAAAATAATGAGGCATATACATCAAATCCTGATATATCGGAAATTAAACCCAGGAAGCATCACATACAAGTGTTAGCTTCAAATTAAAATCATTTTTACGTGCTGGATCTGCAAAACGACAAAACCTTATTTGTACAAAAATATTATATTGTATATTATTTATTCTAAAGAGATCTGACATCATGATAATAACATTAAAAAAGGACAATTGTGTGCAAAACATTGTTATATGTAATGTTATCTGTATTTTCGCTTTTTATGAATACTGATTCAACCGTAATTGAATAATCCTTTGGGCGATCAATTACACCAGTTGTCATATGAATGCCTTTAGAATTATTAATACCTCAGTTGACAGCAAAGCGTACGTCTCTTTTGGAAGCATCACAATATACGGGACAAGATTATCAAATGCATAACACCTCCTGGTGCACATACTATTACCTCAGTACCTCCATCTGTCATAGGACCTTTGGACCACGGGAGAACAAAGTATATGACGGAAGAACCAAGTATATGGCATTTCTGGCATCTTTTTTCTTAAAGAATATTCAACTACCATCATATCAGATAATACATAAGCACCAACGCTAATAATACTGTTTGAACTGATGTATGGGGGAGTTTGTATATATTTTTGAAAGTATGTGTAAAACACATAACGCATTACAAATTAACTTTCTTAATATATTTTACATTTATAATATTAATACAAATTTAATTATGCAATAAAATTGATTTAAGAAACGAATACAATACAAAGTATACATAAAAGAGAAAATAAATAATGGAATTTTATTATATTTACCAATAGTACACAAAGCTGGTCCAAGATTGCCAGCAGATGCAACCCAAGTTACGCCATATTCGTCAATAACTTCGTTCATTAATTCTCCTATTGTACCTGTATTCGAACAACGAGCATGTTCTTCATAGCTCATGTTTATGACATAAAACTTCTGTTTGTGTTGCATTATATATGTACATCATCGCTCGTACTACACAGGTTCCAGTTTCCATTGTGTTAATACGTCCATCACCAATAGTTAGTAAAATAATGTGATGCTACTCCGTTCAATTTTGGATTATCAAGAAAATATGCACCCGCGTTTAATGCCACATATGTGTTCCATAACTTGCTATAATTCAATTAAAAGAAAAAATCCAGTCAAAAAATCAACATTTAATTTGTAGAAGACAATTTGTATCATGCAACATAAAATGACAATTTCTAATATATTGCCCTTTCATCATGGATATTAATATACCTAATATTTAACTGGTCTTCTTGAGAGAGAAAGAGAGAAAGAGAGAGAGAAGCAAAATCCCTCCTGACAGAATATTCACCAAGAAAAACGCCAGTTTCCAAATTACCTACTTCAGATGTATAATACATGCTCTGTCATGGAAAAGATAGGCACTAAATTAAATAAGATAGTATAATGTAAATCATTAAGATTTCAACCAAACAGGTACGTGCATATTTAGGCTTATCACATACTCAGAATATGCCATGATTACCTCCAAACTCAAAATGTTACCATCGTAGAGAACAACGCAATTATAAGTAGGTCCTACATCGCAACTTTTTTCCAATATTATTCAATACTTCAACTCGAACTTAAAATTCTTCCTTTTGCAGTCTTTCTGTGAAAATCGATATTTGTGAATTTTTACTCTAAAATTCCTACACACAGAACAAACACAAATATATTATAATAGTAAATTAAGCAATATTGATATAATTTTACTTATCTTAGAGACCAAATGTAACATCCTCGGTTGATTAGCCATTCAAGCATATCATGAGATACAATTTTTCTTTTGAGAATTATCAATATTAACCTCGCGCAACACGCCGCGAGCTGTCACATTGACATATGACGTAACTACCCACGAAACTCGCGAAATTGCCGCGATCAAGGATCGCCGGCATCGACCTGGCCAATCAGACACGCGGAAAAGCGGCAACAATACGCATCGACTCAAACGCACTTGACGCATTTTCATGGATTTTGTACTTATGGACTAGCACGCATCGCGCGCTCACGCGCGCGCTTTTTACGTTCAACAGATATGTTTCATAATTTTATAATTATATTTTAATTATTATTTACTTTGTCATTCTTTTGTATCAACAGTAATAGTCTATCCTTTTATCCTTAATCCTAAAGATTAAGGATAAAAGGATAAGACCTGGTGGCATACCGCTTACTTTTATACAAAAAATACAATGTAAATCATTGTGTCTCAGCTGTAACAGTATTTGCTATTGTGCGTAAAATATTACTTGGCTCGATAAACTCTCAATATATTGCATTACTGGAGCCAGGGAGAAACCACATTGCTTAACATCTCATTCAGCAATTCGTATACCACCACAAAGTTTTCATCTGTGTATTCGCTGAAATATAAATGGTATTTTATTCAATAAATACTTTTAGCTGTAACAATTACTTGTATGTCCAAGTCGGATGTCGGAACGTAATTACTGATGGACCAATTAGACAATTTCTTGTTTGCAAACGAATTTTTCTCATTGGACCATCGCGGTTAAGTAATTAGGTAATTAAGTAGGTGCAACTATCGTACGTACATACAGGGCTGCGTTCGCTAACATGACACGAGTGTATCATTCTATCCTTGTTTAACATTCGGTTCTCAACAAGGATAAAATGATGCTCGGGGCTCATCGGGTCATGTTTCCGAACGCAGCCCAGATAGCGCGCTAATCTAAACCAGCGAAAAAGGAACTCATTCCTGTGCTCCCCACTGTATATACATCTCAATGTTTAAGTACATATGTTAAACATTTACATAAACGTGTGAAATAAAACTATCTCCAGAGGGGAAGGAGGGAGAGGGAGGTAAAAATGTTTACACAATTGCATATTAGAAAAGGCGACTTTTAGATAAACATAATCATGTCGACGCGCACGCGTATAATTGCGCAGTCTTATTTACAAAATTTGAAAGTGGTACAACACACGTAAATCGTTATGTATCTTTTTTATTTGCGCACCTGTTACCGCGCATGTTTGGCATATGCCGCTATTCACTTTTCTTTTGTTAAATAATATCTTTTCCTTGTTTCTGAAGGCCTACAGCGAGCGATACACACGTATCATCGCGCGCAACAGTAACTGCAGTAACGTTTCGACTAATCGCGTTGCTCGATCGGGCCGTCCGTAAACGGATCCGCGCCGGCCGAATTGCGCAACGCGATTGGTCGCGAGACCTTACTGCAGTTACTGTTTCGTAAAAATTATGTGGAGGCCTTTATTCCTCGTAATCTGGTCGGAGCCCTTACAGGCAAATTCAAGTAAAAAATACAATATAGGGAGCAAGAATGATCGAGTGTCTTTTTCGGTGTAGATTCGGCATAAGGAATTAGGTGCAGTAGGTGCAACTATCGTCCGCTCGGGGGCACTCGGGTCATTTTTCCGAACGCAGCCGACGCAAATTTAAACCGCGAAAAAGTAACTCCTGTGCTCCCCACTGTATATACATCTCAATGTTTAAAAGTATTTACGTTAAACATTTACATAAACGTATGTGTAAAAGATGAATATACATTTCTGTGCATATTTACATATATATCGTGAGCGCGATCTTGCCAAGTGGGAACAACTATATCCAATGTTTTTTGGAGACGAAGCGGGAGTACAATAGACCAACAATGAAGATTTTATGTTGTCGAACAAGTAGATGCGATTATTCGCATGTAACTGGAGCAACAGTATTTGCAGACATTTAGGGCTACGTACGTTTTACAGTCTCACATAACCTTTATTGTCAGATAAGCCTAAATTGCATGACATTAACATTTTGTTAGAAATTTACATTGACTGTTGTATGAAACTATGCGGTATGTCAGCAGGTCTTATCCTTTTATTTATCAATCCAAGACTGTTCGCGACCAGACGTGAGCTACCATGATGCGTTTTATATTCAAAAGATGACAGGTATGTACACCCTTGAATAGCTACTATATGTTATATAGTATAATATAATTGTAAACATTAATTTTTAACTTTGTCTTCTTTCAGTCGGACAGGATACTTTCTTTATTTCACCCCATGTCAACTTTCGCCTCCTTTCGCGTTTCACATACAGGATTTCATTTCCTACACATATATATGTACACGTGACACAATCTTAATCTTACTTTCACCTTTAGGCAAAATGTAATGTCTCTTCTTGTTTTGTAGTATTTTCGAAGCATCGTTCTCGGAGGATTCAGTCAAGGTGGAGCACTAGCTCCATATACAGTGCCCTTACATATTCAGAGTCTTTACCCGGCATCATACCTCTATCCGCATGGCTCCCTTTACATGAAAAATTTGCAGCAGTAAGTATCGCGTATGATAAACATAATACATAATATACATAATAATATAGAATAAAAATTGTAAAAATGATTTTCAGGAACCAATACGTAATAGCAACACTTTACTGCTACAATATCACGGTGATTGCGATCAAATTGTGCCATATAGAGTACCTTTACACGTCTGTTCGTAAGCCTAAGTTATAACTGCCGTATACTATTAGATCCAAAACGTTTCTTTTTTTCACTATAATGATCATTTAAATAACACCTTCTTTTCATTTGAAACTACACTTTCTAGTATGTATATATCAAAAGAGATCAATTAAAATGTTTAAACTATGAAAGAGGCTCATATTTATGTCATCATATTGATAAAAAGAACATTTTCCGATCGGATAGTATACGGCAGTTTATACAACTTCGGCTTACAAGCCGCCGTGTAAACGTAGTCATACATGGGATCAAACAACAGCGTCTTTTCAAAAATGAATCACGACATTTCAATCATACCGAGGAAAGATGCATACATCTGACCAAGGGGGAAGGAAGCTCAAATTAAGAGGGAAGACTCTCATCGAATCTTTTTTTACCTTTAGGCAAAATATAACGTCTTTTCTTGTTTTTTAGTATTTTCTCGCATCGTTCTCGGAGGATTCAGTCAAGGTGGAGCACTAGCTCCATGTTCAGTGCCCTTACATTTCCACACTCTTTAGCCGGCATCATAGCTCTATCCGCATGGCTTCCTTTACATGAAAAATTTGCAGCAGTAAGTATCGCGTATGATAAACATAATACATAATATACATAATAATATAGAATAAAAATTGTAATAATGATTTTCAGGAACCAATACGTAATAGCAACACTTTACTGGTACGATATCATGGTGATTGCGATCAAATTGTGCCATATAGAGTACCTTTACACGTCTGTTTGTAAGCCTAAGTTATAACTGCCGTATACTATCACATCCAAAACGTTTCTTCTTTTTACTGTAATGATCATTTCAATAACAGCTTCTTTTCATTTAAAACTACACTTTCTACTATGTATATATCAAAAGAGATTAATTCATATGTTTAGAGTATGAAAGCGGCTCATATTTAAGTGATCATATTGATAAAGAGAAGAACATTTTTGGATCGGACAGTATACCGCAGTTATAACTTTGGTTCATAAGCCGCCGTGTAAACGTAGTCATAATGTGGGATCCAACAACAGCGTCTGTTGAAAGACAATTCATGACAGACAGAATTTTCAATCATACCGAGGAACGATGCATACATCTGACCAAGAGGGAAGGAAGCTGCAATTAAGAGGGAACACTCTAATCGAATCTTTTTTCACCTTTACGGCAAAATATAATGTCTCTTCTTGTTTTTTAGTATTTTCTCGCATCGTTCTCGGACGATTCAGTCAAGGTGGAGCACTTGCTCCATATACAGTGCCCTTACGTTTCCAGAGTTTTTAGCCAGCATCATGTACACTGAAGGAAAAGAAATTAGAAATCACAGAGGTATAAATAGATGTTATAAAAATATCTTTGTACATATTACATATTGATTTATTGCTTCCAGAATGAAGCCGAGATCAAAGGTATCACCGAGGAAGGAAATAGGATCTCGAATATTTTAGCGACACCAAGAGAAACTGTGGGCAGATAGAAACAAGTGAGAGATCTTGAAGAAGGAATGGTTCGTCGCAATCAATTGTTAAATGACGCACTGCAAGTTTGGCATTTTTATACAGTGGAATCGGATGTATCTGAAATAGGTATGTTTCAAGATAATCAATTTCACGTAATTTGTCGATATTAAATTGCTTTATTCTTTTTTTTCTCTGCCTTGCTAAATTATGTAAAAGTTTTGTATGCAGAGGTGAAGGATCATACAAAGAGATTGTAAGAAAAGATGCTGGCGTTACAGAAACAGGTAGAGGAAAATAGGTTGACCATGCAGAATGAGGAAAAAGTAATTGCCGAAAGAAATTGATAAGCTGCGTAGCAATTATTCCAAGATTGAATCGGAGAAAGTTGTTTAAAGAAAACGAAGTAACAGAGATAAGAAACGAAATAGACGCGATTCGAAACTAGATAACACAGTTTAATAATATCTTATTAAGAATCCTTATAACATAAATACTTAGTTCTTAAGCAAGTAATTCTATCAATTTTTTACTTTAGATTGGTGCAGCGGGAAATGATTTAAAGTCCCTCGAACAAAAACTTGAAACAGCAAAGCAAATAATCGATGAACTTAGCAACGCATTAGATGTGAATTCCGTTAAAGCTGATATCGGAGACAAAATGAAATCCAGGGATAAGATTGAAGCAAGTTTAAGCGCGATCGACGACGAAATTTCTTCTTCACATAAATTAAGGTCGGTAACGGCGGAATTCGAACAAAAAAAGTCGGCGTTAGAAGCTAAGGAAGACGAGCTGAAGAATTTGAAGGAAGGGCACGGAGATAGCATCAAATTATTGTTAAATATTCAAGAATTAGAACAAACGAAATTGAAAGATACTTTGGAACGCGTTTATAAGAAATTGGTATGTCATTAATTTTTTATTTACATATATTGTGTGTTTGTAAAATCTTACTTACGATCGTGAACTTCAGGAAGAAGAAGCAAATTCCTTAACACGAGAGATTCAAGCGCAAGAACGGAAAACTACTGCTCTTGAAACAACAGTACCGCATGTAGAATTCGAAATTAGGAAAAAGACGATTAAACTACACGGTAACAATATTCTACATACACACTTTATACTTTCATAACTTATAAAATTTGTTTTATTAACTGTAACACAAAATTTTGTTCTTTTTTGGATTAAGAGTCTACAGTGTGCGATTACAGACATTTTCATGAGTTTGTTTTGTCAATGCAATCTATCAAAGTAAAGGATCTTCAGGACAAGAGAGGAAGAATGTACGCTTATCAAGCTACAGCCTACAAGGAATATGTTAAGAAATTATCCGTTAAGAATCTTTGTTGCCCCTTATGTCATCGAAATTTTTAGATACATGATAAAGTTGCACATTTAATCACAGAAATCGCAAGCGGTATATGTAATCGACCCGATGGTTTAACGTTGTGTGAGCGGGAACTAAGGGAAGAACAGGAAAACTATGATAATATGTTGCAATTGAAACCTATTTTCGAAAAAGTCATTCAATATGAAGAAAATGACTTGAAAACATTAAAGTGAGCGAGCTTAATTGTGTATTACATTAATTATACTTAGGATTTAAAGGTATACATTTTAATACATTTATTTTTTATTTTTTCAGGGAAAAGTTGACGAAGATGAAGAACAGCGTGGCTCAGTCAAAAATAGCTTTTAAGGATCTAGAAGCATCAAAGGGAGAGCCTGACAAGAAATTGTTAGTATATAAAAGTATGATTTGTGACATAAAATTCTGGGATCGGTGCATACATGAAATACAGATATTGAAGAGAGCAGTTAACATGTTGGAAATTCAAATGACGAAAGTTGGTAATGTTGTTTTGATATTTCAATAATATATTATTATTAATTGATGTTTTTCTTCCTATTGTCACGTCTGAAGCTCGATTGATTATGACTCGACCGCTTCGAGTAACAATTGTTTTCTCTCACTGCTGCTAATTTCTTTATATAGCGTGAGATGCTCTCCTTTGAGTTTCGGGTCAGTCTGCCTTTCACCGACTTTACCCGGGATGGCGAGAGCTATCGTTCAGTAAAGGGATATTTTAAAACAAGGACCTTAATATTGTCGAATGATTTATTCTTTCTTCAAACATTTTTTCTATATTATATTCATTTACTAGATTTTCCAAATATTCTATGCTTATGTTATTTAATTCTTTATTTAAGAAATTTAATAGAATCTCTAGAATCTCGGTAGATTCTGTTGTTAATAATACTTCCTTCATAGAGAAAACTTATTGTGACAAAAATGATGTAGCAATGAGATGTTGTCGCTTAAGAGAGACTGTCCCAAGATATTAAAAATTATAATAGCATAATTTATTGAATGTATCAATAATTTCAAAAAGAAAAATATCTGGGGACGGTCGTACAATTTAGTTTGTTAGTCAACGGTACTCACGATTACAATGTGTCGTGGATTCGAGTGCTTTGGCCGTGGAGTAGAGTCGAGAAACGTACAATCGCGCACCAAAAAATGAACATATGACCGTGCTCTGACTGATTGATAGAACGAGAATGAATGTTCGACTCTCTGACCGAGGGTTTTTATACTTGATGCGACAATGGGGTTCGGTAATTATCTCATAGAGATGGTGTGGATTATGGTAAGTCGTACATTTGTTTTACATCTCAATCTATTGCTATTCGGAGTATCGTTTCTTAATCCTAATCCGTTTCCTATTCTTAAGTCCGAGATCGCGGCGGAAGCGGAGGGTTTGCGTAGGACAGCTGTGCGACAGGGCACAAGACACTGCGTAGAGTTTAATAGGAATTTTAAATTGGCGGCGTGCGTTAGGAAGCGTGTCGTGAAATATGCAGATATAGATACGAGAATAGAATGTTTGGCAAGCGTTTCAAAGCATTAGCATTAATGAAGCATTAGGTAGGGTATCGAATTATAATATGTAGCTGCAACGGCTATTAGTAACCTAAATAATAAAAATATACAAAGACGTATTGAAAGTGTATATATATTTTAAACTGTGTGACTAAGAGTTACTCAAAAATTAAAATGAATCGTAACTTATATAACTTATCGTGCGCGCAAGCGATAAAACTTATGTGCCAAAAATATATATATGAATAAGAAAATTAAAGGACGTCGGGACGTCACACCTATATATACATATATATATATATATATATATGTACATATATATATACATATATATATATATATACATGTATATAGGAGTTAAGACCGAAAGGACTATAGAAGAAGCGCAGGCGCAGCGAGAGTCTTTGAAAACATATCCCTTCAAGAAACTCGTAATCATGTTGATGCGTTGCAACTCAAATTGAGCAAGCATACCGACAGACTGCAAGACGCTAGAGCGATGTATAACGAGTTACACGAGGACCAATTAAAAATACATTCTGATATGCAGAAATTAAAACATTTGAAGGAAAAGCAGGCGACTTGTACACATAAGAAATGACCGTAGAAGAAACGGTGGAGAAACTACTGACAGATTTGGCACATGCTGAGGCCCAATTGGATTCCACAAGTCGGCACTTTGAAAAAATCAAGGTTTTGCTTTTTATAATACTTCCGAACGGGATAAGTGGAGATACAATGGATATAAGAATATCGTACGCGAGCATTTGGAACGTAAAAAATTCTAAGATATTTTTCTTTTGCAGACGGAGAACTGGCAAAAACAACAAGCCGCTACAAAATCAGTATCCGAAAGTGCCAAACGTTTATCTGATTTGCATAAAATATCGGACGAGGTCGATTCTTTTGTTAATATCAATGTACTCGAGAAATTCGCACATTAGGACCGCGAGATAGAGACTTACAACAATTCGCTAACGAAACTTATTTACAAGAAAAAGGACGTAGAGCAGACGATAAGCAATAAGTTCAAGGAAAACATTGCCTACCAAGAAATTAGAAAACGAGAGTTACTTGACAATATAACGCTACGTAAAATTAAGAAAACTTTAGAAACCCTGAAAGAGCAATAAAAAAAATGAAACGAAAAACTGAAAACTATGGATTATAAGATGAAAACATGGGATAAATTAGAAACCGAGGAGCAAACATTACTTCGGCAAGTAAGTACAACACATTTTGTTACTTGTTTTTAAGATTTATAAATTTTTATTAATTAACACGATTTGCTCGATCTCGCGTTTTTAGAGAAATGTAGCGGTGGGAAATGAGGAAGAGTTGGACAGAGTAATTAAACAGTAGACGCAAGAATTACAGAAAGAGGAATACGGATGTATTTTTTTCATCAACATAAGAAATAAGAAAAATTGTACTCCAATATTCATACAAAAAAAGAAATTAAAATCTATGAATTACATTTTCAATAAATGACAAATAAACTAGCAATTTCATAAAGATATGATAATATAAATATATGTATACTAAAGTCCATAAAAAAATAAACATTTTTTAACGATTATTAAATCTCACTTATCGCAAAACTTTCCGACTGTGACCAAAACAAAAAATAAAGTTTGCAATTGTTCTGTTTAACAATGTATAAAGAGTCTATGACTACGTTTACGCGGCGGCTTATAAGCTCAAGTTATAAGTGCCGTATACTATCCGATCCAAAACGTTTCTTCTTTTTATCATAATGATCATTTAAATAAGAGCTTCTTTTCATTTTTGAACTACACTTTCTACTGTGTACATATATCAAAAGAGATTAATTTAAATGTTTACAGTATGAAAGAGGGTCATATTTAAGTGATGATATCGATAAAAATAAGAAAAGTTTTGGATCGGATAGCACATACGGCAGTTATAACTTGGGCTTATAAGCCGCCGTGTAAACGTAGTCTACGTCGTTGTATGTCAAAGTTTTGCTTTTACATGTCAGGCACGATGTTTTTGTCTCATTTCTTTGAGCATTGATTTTTATGACGCTGCGAAATAAATGATCCTTTTATGACGGCGCCGCAATCTGGGCACAGTACTCTTCTGTTGCACTCGTGTCTGTGGTGGTACGTCAGGCTTTTCAAGTGTTTATAATTGCGACCGCATGCTACACATTTGAATGTGCCGGCATTCTTGTCGATCCTGGGGCCTAATGAAACACATGTCGCAGTCATGTGATGATTGAGATGGTACAGTTTTTCAAAACGAATACCACAATGCGGGCACATGTGTTTCATGAAACGCATGTTCAATAATTTCTCAAAGAGTGTCTTGGCGGCGGGATGTTGGGCGGAGTCATGGGACGGTCCAGCTCGATTGTTATCCTCTTCCATGTCATTAGGAGCATTCATATCGTCATCCATCGTCAAATCAACTACACCCTCCTCTGTATCATCTAGGTATTCAGACTTTGGCTCAATGAGATTATCGTTTGGCTCAGTCCCGGGAGCTCCTGCCACAGAGCGCACACCTTCTGCGTTGCTCCTGTCTCTAGTTACATGCCATGAGCCGAGACCGGCGGCTGGGTGTTGGGCGGATTCATGGGACGGTCCAGCTCGAATGTTGTCCTGTTTCGTGTCATTAAGATCATTCATATCGTCATCCACCGTCAAATCAACGACACCCTCCTCTGTATCATCTAGGTATTCAGACTTTGGCTCGATGACATTATCGTTTGGCTCAGGTTTTTCCAGGGGTACCTGTGTGACCGGACACGGCCGTTTGAGAGTGTGGGAGTCGCGTAATCACTTCCAAAATCACGGTCGCCACTCGGTTTGACCTATAAATACCGAGAAGGTGTGCTCGAGATATAATCTCTAATATAAGATAGGGTAATTTCTCCCCTCTGTTGCAGGTGTGTGTCCCCGATGGACCATCACCGTCGCTGCCGCTTCCCCGGATCCTCGCTTCACCGCATACCAGGTAGCTGCTCACTGATGCCGGGTCCCCTGGATCCTCGCGTCACCGCATACCAAGTTACCGCTCGCATATATTAATTATTAACGTTTATTAAATATCCGCTTTGTGTTGTAGGTGGATGCCCCGTGGACCATCACCGTCGCTGCGCTCTCCGTATAGGATATCCGCTGGCCTCGTTTACTAACTATACTAATTTATTTTCTTCTGTTTCAGGTTCCTGCCCAGGATGGATCGTCGCCGAAGATGAACTTCCCCGGAGTCTCGCATCACCAAGGAGTCAATGGACAACGTTGTAGCACCGCCGTGGGACAAGGTGAGTAGAAGGTAAGTACGTTAAAGTAATCTTGAGACACGACTTTCACTAAAGACGAACTATTTATTATAAACTGTTAATTACTTGTAATTGTTACAATGTTTCAGTTCACGCACGCAATGTGTCGTTTACAGATGGTGGCTCTTCACCGCTCGCTATTGTTGAACGAGAAATTTAACGCGCAATCACGCGGGAGTTACCGGTTGTTATATACAGTATGCGTAGAACGTCCGCACGCTACGACTGTATCCGATAGACTGCCAAGAGCAACGTTGCTCGCTGTGGCTCCCTACCACTCAATCTATCCCCACTCATGGGTTGTTATTCCCAATTTCGCGATCACGCCACGCTGACGTCATTGGTTTTTGCATGTTTTCGCACACGCCGACACGCTGTTTTCGCATGGGGGACGCGTGTGTGCCCCGTAACTCCTAACGTGGGGCCCCGATATGGAAATTTCCGCCGCCGGTACGTCGTTTGGGAACTCCCCAGACGGCACCGCTGCACCAGGTTTCCGTTTTTCGCAATCTTGGCCGGAGGTTGACGCCGACCTGTGCGCACCCTCTCGGGGATGCTTATTAGTCGGCTGGCAGTCGACTTTCTCGGAGAAGTTGCCCGTGGATGTTTCTGGTGCCCCGATGTTGGCGCCGACCTATGCGCAGCCTCCTTGGGATGCCCCTCGATAAATTGGCACCCGACTTCCAGGCGGAAATTGGCTAGATCGATTTCGAGACATCCAATTTTGACGCCGACCCCCTAGGCCCGTGTCCTAGGTCCCTGAGAGGACGTCCCCGCAGTCAGTTCCCGGAGATGATCCCTACGTAGCTACTTAGCTAACGCGCTATCCTATTTTGACGCCGACCCGACTGGGACGTGTACCAGGTCCCCCGCGACGCGTCTCTACCATTGGACCTCCGATATCGGTTCCGATTTTCGAACGCGTAACCTGACATTGTCGCCAACCTACTACACGCGTATACTAGGTCTCGAATAACATGTTACGAGACTTAGTTCCTGAAGAAGACGCCTACTTCGCTACTTAGCGAACGCGTTGTCGGACTTTGACGCCGACCCGATAGGGACGTGTACCAGGTCCCTCGCGACGCGTCTACACTATCGCACTTTCGCTATTGATCCTCGTTTTCGAACGCGTCGTCGGAGATCGTCGCCGACCCGCTAGGCGTATGTACCAGGTCCACCATAGCGCGTTTCAGTCATATGTTCCCGGAGAAAACATCCAGGTGTCTACTTAGCGAACGCGTTGTGGTATCTCAACGCCAATTTGTCTAGAGTGGGTACTAGGTCCCCGTCTCTGACCTCGCGTGAGTTTATACTGGAGATTGTGTGTGGCTCATGCCTGTTCGCGCGAATACCTCGCCCGATTCTCGCGCGGCAAAATAAACATAAACACCCGCGTAGGTGAGCCGAAAATAAACAAAAATACTGAATTGGGCGGAAATGGAAACCAACGTAACTAATTGTAACCTATGATTAATATAACGGATCGCTGTCCGTGCCCGGTGGGCGTGTACTTAACTCTAATGTACTTAAACTGAGAAAATGACCGATTATGCATAAGGAAAATAAAAAACTAAATTCTTACGGCAATTTTGCCAACAAAACATATCAATATACTTGCGCCCCGCTGGCGCTTCGCGTACGCTCGCCTCGCCTATGTCGCTGCTCCCTACGCGGCCCGGGGTTGGTCCAAGTCGGAGAGGCCCTCGCTGTCCGGGCTCTCAAAATCGTCGGACGGCTGTCCGACCTCGCCCCCCGGAATTGGCACCCAGATCACCGGTTCTGCAACTGGGATCTCCGGGCTGGACGACTCCCTGGCCAGACCCGTGCGTCGCTCGGGCGTCGGCTCCGTGCTCCGCGGGATCACCGGCATGTCCCGGGGTCGCCCGTTGGACTCTGTCGCCCGGGAGTAGTCCGCTGCTGTCGTCTCCGCTGGTACCACCACGCGCTCAAGTACAACCCGTGGCGATCTCCGGATTAGTGCTCGCGCCTGGGAAGCGGGCGGTCGCACCTGCAGCATCTCGTCGTCGGGTTTCGTAAATTGCGTCATTAAATCTAACCTGCCGAGAGAGTCTGTTGGATCTGCGTGTACTTTCTTATCTGCCACTAACGCGATACCAAGGATCCTTTGGTCATAGATCCTTTTTACCACGGAACATATACAAATAGAAGCGCAAGGTCAGGTTGCAACAGTGGAAACACGAAACGCCGCCGCGCGATTGACGCGCTCTAAGTGGCCTGGCCCTAGTGATCCTTAAGTAAGAGATTGGACACCGTCCCTGTTCGCAATAATGTTCAGGACACCTATATGGCGCGCTTTTAAAAAAATGTTTAAATCAATGTATTACTTATGTAGTTGAAACACATATAAAATAACAAATTCAAAATCTTCTCTTTGCCAGTAACGATTAAATCAAGAAACCATTACCTTAGACTGGCAATTTTATTCTGTATTACAAATTTGACGTTTCGACACTTGTTTCTTGTCCTTTTCAAGAACATATTACACAAACAAATATAACATGAAGAAATTACTCGCACAAGGAACAAGAGAGCAAAAATAAAAAGATAACATACTTAGTCAGACATTACAAATAAAAAAGCCACTCGAGACGTCATTAGTGTAGGGCTTATTGCGGTTTGCACCCTGTCCAGAAATTGTAACACCCTTTAATTGTTCTAAGGACATAAGGGTGTCGCACACGATATAAAAGTGAGAGCGTAAGACTCCATATATGCGGTGAGCTGCGGCAAATGCTGCGGTGGCCAATCAGGAGCCAGGCGCAGGTCGGGTTACGGCAAGCTGCGGCAAGCGCCTGGCTCCTGATTGGTCACCGCAGCATTTACCGGAGCTCAACCGCATATATGGAGTCTTAGCATTAACGTGCTCATCTCACCAAGTACAAAGATGGCGTCAGACTAGTCATTGTATGTGGATACGCGAATAGTCAAAAAAAGGATACATAGAAAAACAAAGGGAAGGAGGGGGGACAGCAATTAAGTGGAAATTATAATTATATTATATAGAGGATTTAAGTTCTCAGTATCCTTTTGGAGATTGGTCGTATTATTGTGTTTTTTGATATAGAACATTTCCGCTATCTCCCTCTTTCTCGTGTTTCCTTCTCTACATATAAAATAAATTTAATTAACAACTCATATGATTAGATTAATAGTTTGAAGAAAATCTGATTTTTGGCAAAATTTTAAAAATAAACACGTTAGAATTATGTGTTGAAACACTAGCGCGGAATATATATATACAACCACTATCAAAATTCTCTAACTTTGTATTTAGATTTTTAAATTACAGGAATTTTATAAATAATAATAATATTATTTTTGCATCCGACGTAGAAACAAAGTAAGCAATTTAACAAATTTGTATGCATAATTTTAATAAATAAATAAATATCTGAAATCACCAACAAATTTTATTTAACACATTTGTTTCATTTTTGTATTGAAGAGCTTTGGCTGCGCAACGAGGCATTTGAAAATAATGGTAACAATTGTTATACATGTATGTATGTACATATTAAAAAGTAATTAAAATGAAAAGAAGCGAAAACATTTTGAACATTGACAGAAAACATTTTAGATTATATCTCGTATTTAATGAACCTATTAACTATCTCTTAACCCTATACTTCTTATTTATTTTTTAATGAAAAAGCTTTTATTACTTGCTATATATATTATAATTGTTAGCATAAAGTTGATGTCATACAATGTATGATTTCTTGAATAATTGCACGTTGTTGTGTCTGCACTGAAGATTCACAAATCAATCGCAAACACCAAGCAGAAACGTCAATATTATCATTAATAAATTTTACCAATTTCTTTTTACACTAAACATAATTATTAACCTATATTGGTATACACGTCCTGATTGCTTCTGAGTTACAGTACAAGTCGTCCCGAGCGATAAGGAACAATAACAAGCTATTTTCATTACTTTTATGCGATTAAATATCCTTCTGACTAATAACACAAGTTGTTACTAGATAATACTAGAGAATAGCGGTGCGACCGTCTAGACAGTCCATCAATCATTGCCGTATTTACGTCAAAGCAGCTGCTTGGGTTCTGAAGTCGTATTGTGTTCGCGCAGGCGCTCTCATTGCAGACAAGGTACGCGGTAAGTTTGGATATTGTTTATTATAATAATCGCAAGTTTATAAAACATTATACGCGAGTAGAGGGTGCGCGCGCGATCGATGTACATTCAATTTTTCAACGATTGGTCTAATATTTCGTGTTTTTCAGTATTGTTGCTGTTTCCGCCAGCGAGGGGTACATTCTCGTACACCACACGGTAAGTTTACAGATAAACTTTGTGTGTATTTCATCTGAAAACAGGTGTGCGTACATTTTTTATTTCTTATTCCTATCGCGTGTAACAACTGGCATTCTTTTGCAGTAACAATAATGGCAGACTCGAGTAAGGACGATCTGCAACTGCAGCATGAGCTGCCAATCCAGCAATTGGAGCGTGAGCATCTCGAGCTGATGGCGCTCCACCAGGAGTCGGTGGAACAGCGCCAGCTCCAGCTCCAGGCCATGACGAACTCTGCAGAGGCTGCTTGCATACACGTTCCGGAAAGTCCGCCGGTAAGTACTTTATTTAATCTTTTCTTTATTATTATGTATCCATTCCGTGTGTGCATTTGGTAATAGGTAGGTTCTTTTAGGAGGTCCACTTGGTGGAGGACGACGGCGACGAGCAGGAGGTGCAGATGGTGGACGACGACGGCAAAGAGCAGGAGGTTCAGTTGCTGGAGGACGACGGCGACGACGACGTACAGGTGGTGGCGGAATTATCGCCACCACGACCACCAGCGCAACAGGAGGACGAGGACGTCCAAGTGGTCTACAATGTCCTCAGAGTGCCGGGTTGGCGGCGGCTCGGTATGCGTCAGATTCTGCGGCAGGAGGGAGCGCGAATGGTGAGGATCGCAATCCCGGACGGGTTGCAGGTCATCCCCGTAGTCACCATCCATGACGAATAGTAAGTATCTTATTTTATCTTTGTGTCATTATTTACTGATATTGTTTCATTATTATATGTATAATACACCATGTTCCTTTATTTTGTTGCAGGTTTTTTTAAGTTTTATTAGTTTTATTCAACTTTTATTTAAGTTTTATTTAAGTTTGTAATGCTTGTCCTCGATGATTTATTTTGTACTATTATGTATTCAATGTCTGTATGCAATTTTGGTTTTTTTTTAATACACTAAATATACACAAATTTTTATAATATCGCAATTGTGCAGTGTTTTATTTTATAAGCGATTGTCTGTCACACCGAACATTGAAAATTGGACAGGGCATTTCTTACAACACTTGTAACAATGCGACGGTCACAGATGAAGGAGCGCCCCTTATGTTACTTATACTGTCTTTCGAGAATAACAAAATGACACCACGATCATCCCTCTAGCTGCTGTACTTTACGAATCATACACAAATTTGATTTTTTCATTTAAAATCGATATTTCGAAAACGCTCACATATTAAGGAACGCCCTTTATGTTACTTATACTGTCTTTCGAGACGAATAAAATGACACCACGATCATCCCTCTACCTGTTGTATTTTACGAGATATCAATATAATTGTATTATTTTAAAAAAATCGATATTTTCAATACGGTAACAGATTAAGGAACGCCCATTATGTTACTTATGCTGTTTTTTGAGACGAACAAAATGACACCACGATCATCCCTCTAGCTGCTGTACTTTACGAGATATCAATATAATTGTTTTATTTTTTAAAAATCGATATTTCCAAAACGGTCACAGATTAAGGAACGCCCCTTATGTTACTTATAGTGTCTTTCGAGACTAACAGAATGACACCACGATCATCCCTTTAGCTGCTGTACTTTACGAGATATCAATATGCAAGTGCATATTTTGGAAACTGTAGAATGTTATTTAATTTGTCATAAAACATTTTATTAATTAACAAATTAATTTTTATGAAAACAATAAATTTTTTTTAGTCGGAGAATTAATATAAGTGCAAAGTTTTACATTTTCACAATGTTGCTTAATTATCTGTATAATTAGTTATTTTCGAAGATAAAGTTGTAATTTTATTATAATATGAATACTTTATTAACTACAATATTAAGTTACTATAATGTTCTGTTTCTTGTAACATGTATTCTTACAATTTAATTTTAAGTGAAAAATAATATTTATTTCTACATAACTTTTTTCATTATAATTGTCAATACTTTATACAGATTAATAGTTAATTAATATATGAACAAAATCTAGTTCACTCGGCATCTTCTGCTTCTGGCTCGTCTTTCTCATTCTCGCTGTCTTCAAAAATAACTAATTATAAAGATAATAAAACAACATTGTAAAAATGTAAAACTTTACACTTGCATTAATTCTCCGACTAAAAAAAATTTTATTACTTTCATAAAAATTAATTAATCAATTAATAAAATTGTTTATGACAAATTAGATAACATTCTGCAGTTTCGAAAATATGCACTTGCATATTTTGTTAATGTTCAAAAGTATAAAAAAACAGATATGAGAAAGTAGAATGCAAGTCGTCTGTGTATAATCGAAAATACAGAATTGAGCGCTGGCCAGTTACTGCGTTAGGCGAGTCTGGCGAGGCTCTGGTGATTCTGTATAGCAGTCAGGCTGCTTTCTTTCATTTATTTATAGTATAGACTATCATCTGATAAATTTTCAGTAGTGCAAAAATAAAACTGCCGCTCCTGCACAAGTGCAAACAAAAAATATTCCAATCGCTTATATTTCGTCTTTTGATCAGTCTGGCGAGGTTTTGGAGGTCCGATATTATAGCCAGACTCTTTTCTTTGCTATTTTTAAAATGCAAATTATTATCTAGCAAATTTTCAGCACTGCAAAAGTAAGTGCAATAATTTTCTATTCTTCCAAATTTTGAGGTGCCGCCAGATTCACTTGACAACCCCGCAGATCAGCCAAACTGATTTTTAACTATATTTCATGATAATATTAGTTAGTATAATAAGTTTCGTTAATGCAAAAATAAGTGCAACGTATTCCAGAAATTGACCTAATTTTCCGATCGACGGATTTATCGAAAAATCATAGCCAGACTCACTTTCCATACTTCGAGATCAGCCAGACTGCCTTTTTAGTAAGTTTTATGATAATGTTAAGTAATACAAGAAGTTTCATGACTGCAAAAATAAGTGAAATTTTTTTGTATTTTTCACCCATCGAACGCAACAGAAAATCGTAGCCAGACTTGCGATTTGTTAATTAGCATCACTAATGGAACAATCCTATCTAGATTCGGTGACTACAAAAATAAGTGACAAAAATGTTCACTGGCTCCCGGACTAATCTTGCGGTATTCTCGGATAATAATAATCTTTTACATTTAGCTGCCGCCGAGTTACTTGCATATACCATGCGGGATTCTCAAATGATAATAATGTTTTACATTTAGCTGCCGGCGAGTTACTTGCATATACCATGCGGGATTCTCAAATGATAATAATTTTTTAAATTTAGCTGCCGCAGAGTTACTTGCATACACCATGCGGGATTCTCAAATGATAATAATCTTTTACATTTAGCTGCCGCCGAGTTACTTGCATATAACTTGCGGGATTCTCAAATGATAATAATCTTTTACATTTAGCTGCCGCCGAGTTACTTGCATACACCTTGCGGGAAATGATAATAATCTTTTACATTTAGCTGCCGCCGAGTTACTTGCATACACCATGCGGGATTCTCAAATGATAATAATCTTTTACATTTAGCTGCCGCCGAGTTACTTGCATACACCATGCGGGATTCTCAAATGATAATAATCTTTTACATTTAGCTGCCGCCGAGTTACTTGCATACACCATGCGGGATTCTCAAATGATAATAATCTTTTACATTTAGCTGCCGCCGAGTTACTTGCATATAACTTGCGGGATTCTCAAATGATAATAATCTTTTACATTTAGCTGCCGCCGAGTTACTTGCATATAACTTGCGGGATTCTCAAATGATAATAATCTTTTACATTTAGCTGCCGCCGAGTTACTTGCATACACCTTGCGGGATTCTCAAATGATAATAATATTTTACATTTAGCTGCCGCCGAGTTACTTGCATACACCATGCGGGATTCTCAAATGATAATAATCTTTTACATTTAGCTGCCGCCGAGTTACTTGCATACACCATGCGGGATTCTCAAATGATAATAATCTTTTACATTTAGCTGCCGCCGAGTTACTTGCATACACCATGCGGGATTCTCAAATGATAATAATCTTTTACATTTAGCTGCCGCCGAGTTACTTGCATACACCATGCGGGATTCTCAAATGATAATAATCTTTTACATTTAGCTGCCGCCGAGTTACTTGCATACACCATGCGGGATTCTCAATTGATAATAATCTTTCGCATTTAGCTACCGCCGAGTTACTTGCATACACCTTGCGGGATTCTCAATTGATAATAATCTTTTGCATTTAGCTACCGCCGAGTTACTTGCATACACCTTGCGGGATTCTCAATTGATAATAATCTGTTACATTTAGCTACCGCCGAGTTACTTGCATATACCATGCGGGATTTTCAAATGATAATAATCTTTTATTACATTTAGCTGCCGCCGGGTTACCTGCATATATCTTGCGGAATTCGCTTTTGGTCCTCTTGACCAACCCTCTATCTCTGCTAGTTTCCGAGATAGTCGCGAAAAAAGACAAGTATTTTTTTTTTCACCTATTCCGATGGAGCTCCACGCGCTGAACACTTTTGGTCCTCTTGACAAACCCTCTATCTCTCTTAGTTTTCGAGATATTCGCGAAAAAAGAAAATTATTTTTTTTTTCGCCTATTCCGATGGAGCTCGACGCGCTGAACACTTTTGGTCCTCTTGACGAACCCTCTATCTCTCTTAGTTTTCGAGATATTCGCGAAAAAAGAAAATTATTTTTTTTTTTTTCGCCTATTCCGATGGAGCTCGACGCGCTGATGTAACCGTACGGAGGAGTGAGTTTCCCTCCACGCTACTAATCTGTGTCCCCGACACGGTCGCCACTCGATTTTTTCCACGAAACCGAGAAAGGATTTAGAATGACTTTACGAAATTCCCGATTTTTCGAAACCCCGCTGATTCCCCTTACTTTTCTGTTTCAGGTTGCCACGCCACCGCTGGATCTAGGATCGCCGCTGGACCAAGTACTTCGGACCTCCTTCGGACTGCAGCTGTGCACCGCTGACTCTCGCCTTCTGGACCTTCGCTGGACCGCCTCTGGATCTCCCCGAACGGACGTGGGATCGCCGACAGGTAAGTATCAGGATCAGGTAAGTATATCGGATAATGGTTTTGACCGCACACGAATAAATTCAAACGATCGTATCTCTTTTAACAAAATTATAATTCATTTTATATTATTTACAGATAATACGACTGTGTACTCGCGGGTCTTAAGTTTTAACGCGTCTACCGCAGGATATTCTACGTCAAGTTACAATGTGGTAGTCTACTCGATATCTAGTTCCCGAGAGCTCGACTGTACTCTTCGACGTCTGACGAAAGAATTCCTCGACCGGTGGGCTCCGCTCCGGCTCCAGACCTCGGAGCTCGCTCCCCTCTCTAGTCAGGGTACGCCTCCTCACAGCCATCTGCCGCGTGAACGCCACTTGTTCGTATCGAGCAGGTTTCGCTTCCGCGTTCCTACCTGTTTGTCAGCCGAATCTCGTCATCACGTTGTTCACGTGCTCGCGCAGACAAACAACTTTTTCCTCAAAATATAAGTTCTTGCCTACGTTCTCGATCCTTCTACGCAGCGCTTCATTCCCAGAGAATTTTATTTCAACATTATATCATTCAACTATAAATATTATATTATCCAACTATAAATGATGGAAATGAAACTCTGCGTTTACAT
Source organism: Leptothorax acervorum (assembly GCA_035220615.1). Taxonomy (NCBI): domain Eukaryota; kingdom Metazoa; phylum Arthropoda; class Insecta; order Hymenoptera; family Formicidae; genus Leptothorax; species Leptothorax acervorum. The sequence goes on along the minus strand of JASTWQ010000664.1, from coordinate 49,021 downwards.
AATATTAGATCATAAACGCACGCGTCTTATTCTTACGCCTCCGCGCTCGCTTGCGACCATACGTGGTATCGCCCGATTAACGATTTTTTATCTCGCTGGTCAGTCCGATCGGCCACCTTGATCGATGTTTTACTTATGCTCGTGTCGCGCCGCAATCAGATCACGCTTTTGTTGCGTTTCGCATACCACGGCTGTTCTACCTCCACCATGGTCCCGGTCCTGGCCGATCCGTACTCCCGGTCCGCTGACCGCTGGTCATACTCGGCCTTATATCCTACTTTTACCGCGGTTCTACTCTTGTTTCGTGAAACGGTCCTCTAGTTTGCACGGGCACCTGACCGCGCCTCCGTGGTAAGGCCATCTCTGTCTCCGCGTATCCGACCCACGGTTTATCGATGGTTCGGTATTGTCCGCGATGCCCGTGAGCTATTTACGTCGGCCTTTCGCCGGCCCGCCTATCAGTTTGCATGATTCGCTTACCATACCCCATGGTATGGTGATTTCCGGTTCCGCACATCCGGCCTGCGATTTATCGGTGTTATTGCATTACCGGCGATGCCAATAGCTTATTCGCGTCGGCGTTTTTCCGATCCGCCCCATGGTTTACCCGATCCGCCTACCATACCCCATGGTATGGTGATCTCGAGATCCACGCATACACCACGCTATCTAACGATGGCATTACCATAAGGGCGATGCCCAATGCGTGTCGTTATTAACCGCCCGCTGATCGGCCCGGTGGTTACCTCAATTCGGTGACCATGTCCGACGGTTACCCCTTTTCGGATATGGTGAGGTTTGCGCGCGTCCTTATCGATGATTACGCATCTCCCTGCGTCCCCATCACTTACCATCGGAGTATACTGATTTTGAAACAGCCGACTTTTACCGTTATTCAACGCGAGAACTAAATAACTATTTGATTGTACCGACCTATGGTACCTCTACACGCTAACTGACTAGCTTTTAACCTTTTCTTACCGACAGAAAATAAATGAGTAATTCTCGTTAACAAAATAAATGTGGAATCTCAAATCAAAAGGAAAATAATATTTTTAATGTATGTAATCCATAAATAAATCCATACGCCATGGCGTCTTTGTCGGTAACAAATTCATTTGGCATGTACACATACCGAAATCATAAACAAAGAAAGAAAAGAACGCTTAACGCTAGAAATAATCGCGGGTATTATCACTTAATTTTACCTATAATCTATTTTTCCCAACGGGGACTTATAAACCTATACGCTAATAACGAAACGCAACTAACTTACAAGATCGTGCGTCCGCACGCAGTATAACTCAGTCAGATCTCCCGCTTCTCGAGCATGTCACTCGACACCCCGGATGCATCTTTTATTGCCGCAAGAATATATTTTTTCTGCCGCATATCGTGACTACCGGCTCCGTCCGCTGCTGCTTCCGGCGCCTTGGTCAGGGGTTTTTTGTCCGCCCGCTTCCTTGGCGGAATAAGCGGGTGGGGAAGCATCCTGTCCTCCACTATCGACGGACCTTGCTTCCGTTTGGCGGCAGTCGCCTCGATTGCAACCGTCGGTTGCAAACTCCCCGTCAGCGGGGAATCGCGGGTATCCGCCGGTTCTCCGCTCGTGCCTTTGATCGTGGTCGATTGCCGCTGTTTCTTGATCTGCCTCTTCTCGCGCCGCTTTGCCAAGTGCACCTCATGCTCCAGGCTGTACACGGCCCGTGTTCTCGTCTTTGCCTGGCAGGCTGCCACCCGTTTGCCTGTTTTTCTCGTCGTGAGCACGACACTCTGCTCGTGCTCGTATCGCACATGGAACTCACTTGAACTTTTGCCGCTGGTCGTTATCCTCCTTTCTTCGCGGTCGCTCTCCGGGTCGCTGGACTCGCTTTCCCGCAGCGAAGGTATGCACGATACTGGTACGGATTTCCTCTCCTGGTTCTCCTCATCGTCGTCGCTATTCTCGGCCTCGCTTGCCGGGATGATTGCTCGCTCCTCGCCTGTCCCGCTTGGCCCTGGGTTGCGGTGGTTGAGCTGCACGTGGTGGTCTCGTGTCGTCCTTCGTCGCCGTCTGTTTCGTGGTGAACGGGTCGCCCTGTACCTCCGCCGGCTTCTCCAGGCCATATTGGTCAAGCTGTTCCGGCCTGAACTTTGACCTAGCGTACACCTTTGGGTCTCTTTCGCCGAATAAGCTGTCCTCCAGGTCACATTGGATCCCCGTGCTGTGCGATGACCGCTGCGACATCGGTGTAGTCGCCACTGGGATGTCGCGTGGTCTGCGTTCCGGCGTTCCCGACACTCCGTCTTTGCCATTATCACCGGCATCGGCTTCGGGTGTCTCTGCCTGGTCCCCGGTCACTTGAGTCGTTACACTCACTATCCCGCCGTCCACATCAATTATCACGCGGAACGGCACCTTGTCATTTTCGTCCGTGTATCTCGCGGTAATGGCCACCATGGCGTTTGCCCGGACTGACTGGTCTGTTGGATCGTGCACGTCTACACTTACGCACTGCCCGAAATTCTTACCCCGCAGCTTCTCCAGGTTTAAAATCGCCTGGATCATCTGCTGGCTTTCTAATGATTCCTGCTGGAATTGTTGTCGGTTGGCCATATAGGGGTCGTCCGGCAAATTTTCCGCGTATTGCTCGGCCAAATGTAACATTTGGTCGAGACGAATGCGCTGCTCGGCTGCCACAATATTGCTCTCAATTTTCCGTTGTACTGCCTTACGGCGTTCGCGATTTCCGATTACGCGTTGCTCCATTCTTTTCGCGATTTTACGCTTGTTATGCAATACGTACTCGCGGTTGAACGGTGTGCGCTCGACTGACTTGATCCGTCGGTCGCGCGTCGAGTACGTTTTCGGGTCTCGCGCCGAGCGGTGTTTACTTCCCGAACGTTGTTTACGCGCCGCGGGGCATTCCTTCGCGTATACCCGATGTCCGAAACGTTTCGTATTACTCACCGCGGTTGTACGATCGGTAGTTATACGCTTTATTTTCGCGAACCGGCCGTTACCGTCACGCGTTTTCGCGTTCGCGCGCACTTTGGTTCGCCACTTACGCGTTTTCGGGTTTCGCGATTCTCGGATTTTCCGGACCTTTTTATTTTTCCGCGCACTCGCGTTACCGCTCCCCGTCATTGCTGAGCCGTGTGCAATGCTTTGTTCATTTAGTTCGATATTTTGTACATAATTAAATGTTAATTCATGTTTGATTGACATTGTTATTAATTCTTTTCTTTTATTTTTCAGGTCTTCGTTGGATTGGATTTCTTCTTCCTGCACGGATTCGTCGTCCTCGTGGGCTGGACCTTCCATGGATTCGTCATCGTCACTGTGTGCTGGGCCCTCTCTGGATTCGACATCGTCGTCGTTGGCTGGACCTCCTATTTTCTCTTGGATGGGATCCTCGTTGCCCTCATCGTCCTCGTCGTGGGATTCGTTCATCTGCTCACTCACCGGGGTAAGTACGCCATTTTTTCTGGTTGTTTTTATGTAAATTTTCCCTTTTTGTTTCAGGCTGCTGTGTAACCTGATCCCCTGGCAGAAATCTTCGTAGTCCACGGTGGATGCGCCGCTGTCATCTTCGTCCACCCACATTGCGTTTATGTAGGATTCACTTGGATCATCTGAGTCGGAGACTTCGATGACGTCGTCTGGCAGTTGGTTGTCTCCTCCTCCTTCTTCTTCGTTGTCGTCGTCGGATGGTTGCCGTAGACGGGCCAAAACCTCTCTCCAATGATCCCGTCTTTTGCTCCGCTCACTGTTGGATTCGGACTCGGTTGCCTCGTTAATCTCTCCGATGTCGTCGTCCGGCTCCGGATCGATTGTTGCATCCACGTTGCCCGATGACTGTATCTCTATCACCTCCTCCGCGGATCTTGATTGATTGATCGGTCGTTCACCGTCGTACGGCAGTTCCTCCTCCGTACCGTCGTCTATTTCGGATGGTGCGTAGCTCGCATCGACGTTCTCACAGTCCATCGAGATACTGCCCCGATACTCCGCCTCGTCGTTACTAAGAGCCTCGATGTCCCCACCATCGTCGTCGGTGTCTCCCATCTCTCCGTTGTCTCCGTAGTTGTCCACGCCTCTGTCGCTGAGTCGATCAGTGCTGTACTTATTTGTGGGGTCTTCTTCTCCTTCACTGTCCGACTGCGTCTGATCTCCGGGCTCCTCGTCATTTCCGACTCCGTCTGGTCCCTTGCGTCGTTCGTCCCCCGGATCTTCTCGAGGAATCAGCGCGGGATCTATCGCGCTCAAATGTGCGTTATGCCCGTTATTAAGCTCCACCGGTGTGAAGCCGTGTGACGCGTGTCTCGTGTGGTTGATCACCTCCTCCGCACGATCAACGATTCTATGCCATGCGTGCTGACGCTGGCTAGCGTACGTCCGTATTATACGCCCTAATTCGCGCATTACGCGTTCGACTGGATTCGACTGGGGATTGTACGTCGACGTTCGCCTCATCACGAAACCTTTTTCGTTGGCGAATTCTCGCCATCGCTTGGTCAAGAATTGGCCCTCGTTATCAGTTAATATCGTTTGTGGTATGCCTATTTCGCGAAAGAATCGGTCTTCCAAATTTTGAATAATGGTATCATGTCGTTTGTCCTTCATTGGAAATAAACGCGTAAATTTGGAAAATTGATCCATGATTACTAGAATATATCTATATCTGTGGTGCGTAGCCGGTAGTGGACCGAATATGTCCAATGACAACGTTTCTCCGGGCGCTTCCGGTAATTGATAATATTCGGTTCCCACTGTCGGTCGCGTATAATATTTCGTTGCTTGACAAATCGCGTCCATACGCATAATGGGATCGATTTTCTTACAAAAACTCACGTCAATTTCGTTGTCGCACGCCAATATTAACCGGTATTTAACGAGGAAATCTATTCCCAAAACTATCTCATATGCTAAGTTATCCACGATAAAAATTCATGTGTGTATCGTTCGTCACGGTATTGAAATTCGAGCCTCACCTTGCTGGTAATGGTGGATCCCTTTTCAGAAAAGGCTCCTCTCAACGTGAATTTCTTTATCGGCAATAGTTTCATCTCCTCGTTAGATTCGCGTAATAGTTCGTAAAACGCACGCGTCATTGCCGCTACTTGCGCACCGGTATCTATCAACGCTCAAGTGCAACATTTACCAAATTTCATCTCGATCATTGGCACCTCCGCCTGATCGGTTCGTTTGGCTTGCTCACTCGCCATATCGTTGTCGAGTTCTCGGACGATCTCCTTTGTCCGGATTATGTTCACCCGATTATCGATTTGCCCGCTCGGTGGCTCGTCCGCGGATAACGTTCCGTTTTCGCTTCCGCCGTCACGCGTTATTGTGTAACACGTTTTCTCGTCCGCGCTATCCGGAACGTATTCGCTTGACTCGCTCGCTTCACTCCTATCGTCATCATCATCTTTGTCTTGCGGTCGGTCATTGTGATGACCCACGGCCGTTATCGCCGCTAATTTTCTTCCGCGATCGTACGCATTGCTCGTGTTTTTCGCATACGACGATCGATTGGTTCCTCGTTCGCGCTTCGCGTCAGTCTCGCGTTCGCGCGTGTATCGCGTAACTTTTGGTTTGGCATTTTCGTCGCCGCTATCTGGTAACTCGACAATGTCGACCTCACTTTTACGTCGCGCCTTCGGCGAGTCCGTTTTCCGCCATTCCGACGATTTTTTGTACGACGATTGCCTTTGGCTCGCCGTATCGCGTCTGGCTGAATTGTTGTAACGTCCTTCTGCTTTCCGGTCGCTCACGCTTCCGCGATTAGTCGTTCTACCACGTTCGGTTACCCTAGCGTTATCTCGTCGGCCGTACGATTGCCTATCGTTCCCGCCGATATTGTTCGCGCGTCGCGCCTCTCCGCGCAACTTTCGCGTTTCTCGTTCGTTTTCAATCGTGTCCAGCATTCCTATCATATCGTTTACCGATTTGACCACGGATGGTCTTAACTCTCGCGCCACTTCTACGTCGAAGTGCTCGCGTACGGTTTGCACGATTTCTTCGTCCGTCATCGGTGGCAATACAGTTTTCGCTTGGCGTGCCACGCCCAAAGCGTACTCCGCCATCGACATTTGTTCCTCGTTTGGCCGATATTTACCGAAATATACGCGTTGCCTGAACCGCATTTGGGCTTGGCATCCCCAATACGTCTGTGCAAATAGTCGTTTTATCTCGGTAATATCGTCAGCCTGCTGCAACTCGAACCATTGGCTCGCAGCTCCGCGCATACAACGCCCGAAATAGTGTAATTGTTCGTCTTCCGGGACGTTTTTGTACAACGCTAACTTCTCGAATTTTTGTAAAAATCGCATAGGATTTTGCTTGTCGCTTTTACCGCGGTATGTTAATTCGTCGAAAGGGTTTTTTATCCACCCTCCGCGTGGAAGTCTAACTTGAAGCGGTACCATTTCCAACGGCATTTCGCGTCGCGCGGGTTCATCGTCGAAGACACGGGAACCTCCTTTTTGATCGGACCTTTCACCGTCCGAGAGCTCGCGTCTGCTCCGATTATTTTCGATAAACTCGCGATTTTCGCGCGCCTCTTTTCTCAATTGCTCCAATTCTAGCGTCATTGCCTGCATTCTTCCTAATAACTCCGCGTTTTGCTGCTCGAATGCGTTTTCATTATTCGTGTTACGCGCTGGGTCGTTGCTCAGGTTCAACGCCTGGCTATCCCCATTATTGGCGGTAACTTGTAATCTATTGTTTTCCATCGACATTTCGTCTTGAATATCGCGACTTGTTCTACCTCTATATAGGTTTTCACTCGCGTTCGCGTCTGCCGCCGTATCACTGGTCGACTCTGGTGGTCCGTGTGACCTTGTATGCACCCCCCTTGGAGTATGCTCTAAATTTGGCATGCCCGATGCGGATTTGGATCTCGCACCTCTGCCACGTTTCGGTATTTTCGGCCCCGTTTTGCCGTTTATATGCACGTCCTTGACTCGTTTTTCTACGATCGACTCTTTTTTCGCGGCGCTTGTAACGTCCGTACGTTTTCTGGTCGCGTTGGTTCTCGATCGAGCTCGCCTTTTTCAATTTCGGCGTTCCGATCACGCGTCCCCTTTTCACGCACGTTTTACTGACGTACGCGCGTCTCGCTAGGTCGTCGCACTCGCGTAGTCTCCGGAACGATTTACCGTTAATAATTATTCACTGCTTCTGACCTTTGCGGATCACCCGGTATCCGGTATATACCGCTTTCGGTCCTTTTATATTCGACAACCGTATACCATGTATCACGGATGTCCACCTTATTTCTGCGCTTAGTGCCGATTCGCGCGGAATATCCGTACCCTTATTCACGCGATCTTTTAGCCGTTACGAAATTTGCTAAATTCCACGACTTCGCGTTATGTATATGGCGCACGTTGTTGCGATATTCCCACACGCGTGCTATCGAATGCACCAATTTTTCGCTACGACTCACCTTTTATTTCCTACAGTACTTCTAAATTTCGCGCACCGTTTTCTGATACGACCTGTAAGTGACTCTGTGCCTAAGGCCCGGTGGACAACGTCGTACGTTTTCCACACGATTTCTTATATCGCGATTTTCGCGACTTCGCGTCCTTTATCGCACGTTGTTTAACGTTCCCACCTTGACTCTCACTTCGCACGCACAACCTCGGTCTTTCGTATTCTATCAAACGGATTTCGCGTTTTCGCGTTATTGCAAGAAACCCTAGTTTCTTTGCACGCTATTATTCTCGAACGGTTTCGCTCGCACACTGCGATTCGCACGCAATTCTATTACGCGTATCCTGTCACGGTCGCCAGGTTTTACGGGTTTTAGCCCTGCCGTGCGCCAGGCAAGCAATCGGTGCGTTTTTTAGACGCTACGTCTCCGAGATTACAGGGTCACGCGCACGTCACGCACGCCTCGCCGCGATTGAACAATCCCGTCGAATCCAAGCAATATACACTGTAACCGTACGGAGGAGTGAGTTTCCCTCCACGCTACTAATCTGTGTCCCCGACACGGTCGCCACTCGATTTTTTCCACGAAACCAAGAAAGGATTTAGAATGACTTTACGAAATTCCCGATTTTTCGAAACCCCGCTGATTCCCCTTACTTTTCTGTTTCAGGTTGCCACGCCACCGCTGGATCTAGGATCGCCGCTGGACCAAGTACTTCGGACCTCCTTCGGACTGCAGCTGTGCACCTGCTGACTCTCGCCTTCTGGACCTTCGCTGGACTGCCTCTGGATCTCCCCGAACGGACGTGGGATCGCCGACAGGTAAGTATCAGGATCAGGTAAGTATATCGGATAATGGTTTTGACCGCACACGAATAAATTCAAACGATCGTATCTCTTTTAACAAAATTATAATTTATTTTATATTATTTACAGATAATACGACTGTGTACTCGCGGGTCTTAAGTTTTAACGCGTCTACCGCAGGATATTCTACGTCAAGTTACAATGTGGTAGTCTACTCGATATCTAGTTCCCGAGAGCTCGACTGTACTCTTCGACGTCTGACGAAAGAATTCCTCGACCGGTGGGCTCCGCTCCGGCTCCAGACCACGGAGCTCGCTCCCCTCTCTAGTCAGGGTACGCCTCCTCACAGCCATCTGCCGCGTGAACGCCACTTGTTCGTATCGAGCAGGTTTCGCTTCCGCGTTCCTACCTGTTTGTCAGCCGAATCTCGTCATCACGTTGTTCACGTGCTCGCGCAGACAAACAACTTTTTCCTCAAAATATAAGTTCTTGCCTACGTTCTCGATCCTTCTACGCAGCGCTTCATTCCCAGAGAATTTTATTTCAACATTATATCATTCAACTATAAATATTATATTATCCAACTATAAATGATGGAAATGAAACTCTGCGTTTACATAATATTAGATCATAAACGCACGCGTCTTATTCTTACGCCTCCGCGCTCGCTTGCGACCATACGTGGTATCGCCCGATTAACGATTTTTTATCTCGCTGGTCAGTCCGATCGGCCACCTTGATCGATGTTTTACTTATGCTCGTGTCGCGCCGCAATCAGATCACGCTTTTGTTGCGTTTCGCATACCACGGCTGTTCTACCTCCACCATGGTCCCGGTCCTGGCCGATCCGTACTCCCGGTCCGCTGACCGCTGGTCATACTCGGCCTTATATCCTACTTTTACCGCGGTTCTACTCTTGTTTCGTGAAACGGTCCTCTAGTTTGCACGGGCATCCTGACCGCGCCTCCGTGGTAAGGCCATCTCTGTCTCCGCGTATCCGACCCACGGTTTATCGATGGTTCGGTATTGTCCGCGATGCCCGTGAGCTATTTACGTCGGCCTTTCGCCGGCCCGCCTATCAGTTTGCATGATTCGCTTACCATACCCCATGGTATGGTGATTTCCGGTTCCGCACATCCGGCCTGCGATTTATCGGTGTTATTGCATTACCGGCGATGCCAATAGCTTATTCGCGTCGGCGTTTTTCCGATCCGCCCCATGGTTTACCCGATCCGCCTACCATACCCCATGGTATGGTGATCTCGAGATCCACGCATACACCACGCTATCTAACGATGGCATTACCATAAGGGCGATGCCCAATGCGTGTCGTTATTAACCGCCCGCTGATCGGCCCGGTGGTTACCTCAATTCGGTGACCATGTCCGACGGTTACCCCTTTTCGGATATGGTGAGGTTTGCGCGCGTCCTTATCGATGATTACGCATCTCCTTGCGTCCCCATCACTTACCATCGGAGTATACTGATTTTGAAACAGCCGACTTTTACCGTTATTCAACGCGAGAACTAAATAACTATTTGATTGTACCGACCTATGGTACCTCTACAAGCTAACTGACTAGCTTTTAACCTTTTCTTACCGACAGAAAATAAATGAGTAATTCTCGTTAACAAAATAAATGTGGAATCTCAAATCAAAAGGAAAATAATATTTTTAATGTATATAATCCATAAATAAATCCATACGCCATAGGCGTCTTTGTCGGTAACAAATTCATTTGGCATGTACACATACCGAAATCATAAACAAAGAAAGAAAAGAACGCTTAACGCTAGAAATAATCGCGGGTATTATCACTTAATTCTACCTATAATCTATTTTTCCCAACGGGGACTTATAAACCTATACGCTAATAACGAAACGCAACTAACTTACAAGATCGTGCGTCCGCACGCAGTATAACTCAGTCAGATCTCCCGCTTCTCGAGCATGTCACTCGACACCCCGGATGCATCTTTTATTGCCGCAAGAATATATTTTTTCTGCCGCATATCGTGACTACCGGATCCGTCCGCTGCTGCTTCCGGCGCCTTGGTCAGGGGTTTTTTGTCCGCCCGCTTCCTTGGCGGAATAAGCGGGTGGGGAAGCATCCTGTCCTCCACTATCGACGGACCTTGCTTCCGTTTGGCGGCAGTCGCCTCGATTGCAACCGTCGGTTGCACTGAACACTTTTGGTCCTCTTGACGAACCCTCTACCTCTCTTAGTTTTCGAGATATTCGCGAAAAAAGAAAATTTTTTTTTTTTGTTTTTTTTCGCCTATTCCGATGGAGCTCGACACGCTGATGCAGCCGACGGGTGCGCCCACTGTTGTACCGACGACGAGCGGAAAGGGCTCGACCATAAAGGACGACAGAATTCTGTCACGTCCGATGAAGGTCCTACCGGCGGATGTGCCTAAACAAACTCGGCCGGTGTTGGCGGCGATCAGCGATCTGATTCGGATGGCGAGACAACCCGAGCCGCGGGATGCCGATAGTGAGGCACCGCTAGGCACAAAGACATAGACATTTAGGTTAGTTGTGTTCTATTTTTAGCGTGTAAGTTTATAATCCCCGTTGGGCAATTAGTATATAAGTCGTTCTTAGAATAAGTAGTCACGATAAGCGGGACTAAAAACATCCAATTTCATTGAGCATTTCATTTCGTTTATTTAATTTGGTACACACGCCGGATTAATTTGGCACATAGAGTGATGCCTAGGGCGCGAGAATTATGTTGTGCGACAATATTAAAAAAAAATATTATTTGTTTTCTGAGATTCGACATTCCAGATTTATTTTGTTCTACATTTGTTTTCTGTCGATAAGAGAAGCCTAGTTAAAAGCTAGTCATTTAGCTTATATAGATAATATAGATAGGTACGACTGAATAGGTATGTAGTTTCTCGCGTTGAATAACGGTAAAAGAAACGGAGATATCACGACTCAGTGCCAGGGGCACATAGCTTTAATTTATTTTGTGTTAAAAGTTTAGTTAACACACTGGCGCGTGAAAACGTGAACAAATGTTATGTAGATTCAACGGACTAAGTCCGTACTAAAAGTTAAAGATTCAGTGATCAAAGAATACGCGTCGGTAAAAAGATCGCGGGGTTAATCGCATAAAGTCCAAGGTACGACCACAACGATAAATGGGGTCGGCGGAAATAGAATGCGGCCGTTCCAAAATCAGCCTACTCCAATGGTAGGTGATGTGGACGCAGGGAGATGCGGAACCATCGATAAGGACGCGCGCAAACCCCACCATATCCGAAAAGGGGTAACCGTCGAACATGGTCACCGGATTAAGGTAACCACCGGGCCGATCATCGGGCGGTTAATAACGACACGTAGTAGGCATCGCCCTTACGGTAATGCCATCGTTGGATAACGTGGTGTAAGCGCGGATCCCGAGATCACCATACCATGGGGTATGGTAGGCGGTTTAGGCGAACCATGCGGCGGACCGGCAAGACGACAACGCGAATAGGCTATAGGCGCCGCTGATAATGCAATACCACCGACAAACCGCAAGTCGGGTGTGCGGATCCCGAGATCACCATACCATTGGGTATGGTAAGCGGATTGAGCAAACCAAGCGGCGTATCGGCAAGACGCCGACGTGAATAGGCTACAGGCATCGCCGATAACGCAATACCACCGACAAACCGCAAGTCGGATACGCGGAGGCAGAGATGGCCTTACCACGGAGGCGCGGTTAGGTGCCCATGCAAACTAGAGGGCCGTTTCACGAAACAAGAGTGGAAGCGCGGTAAAAGTAGGCTAAAAGACCGAATATGACCAGCGGTCAGCGGACCGGAAGTACGGATCGGCCAGGACCGTAACCACGGTGGAGGCAAACTAGCCGTGGTATGCGGAACACCATGATCGCGTGATCCGATCGCGGCGCGACGCGAGCATGGGAGAACCATGGGTCAGGGTGGCCGATCAGGCCGACCAGCGAGATAAAAAATTGTTAATGTCAAAATCGAACGATACCACGTATGGTCGCGAGCAAGCGCGGATGCGTACGAATGAGATGCATACGTTTTATGATCCAATATTATGTAAACGCAGGGTTACATTTCCATCATTAGTATAGTTGAATAATATAATATTGAAATAGAATTATCTGGAAATGGAGCGCTGCGTAGAAAGATCGAGAACGTAGGCAATAACTTATATTTTGAGGAAAAAGTTGTTTGTCTGCGCGAGCACGTGAACAACGTGCTGACGAGATTCGGCGGACAAACAGGTAGGAACGCGGAAGCGAAACCTGCTCGATACGAACAAGTGGCGTTCATGCGGCAGGTGGCTGTGAGGAGGCGTACCCTGGCAAGAGAGGGGAGCCAGCTCCGAGGTCTGGAGCCGGAGCGGAGCCCACCGGTCGGGGAATTCGTTCGTCAGACGTCGAAGAGTACAGTCGAGCTCTCGGGAACTAGATATCGAGTAGACTACCACATTGTAACGACGTAGAATATCCCGCGGTAGACGCGTTAAAACTTAAGACCCGCGAGTACACAGTCGTATTATCTGTAAATAATATAAAATAAATCATTTTATAATTTTGTTAAAAGAGATACGATCGTTTGAATTTATTCGTGTGCGGTCAAAACCATTATCCGATATACTTACCTGATCCTGATACTTACCTGTCGGCGATCCCACGTCCGTTCGGGGAGATCCAGAGGCGGTCCAGCGAAGGTCCAGAAGGCGAGAGTCAGCGGTGCACAGCTGCAGTCCGAAGGAGGTCCGAGGTACTTGGTCCAGCGGCGGTCCTAGATCCAGCGGTGGCGTGGCAACCTGAAACAGAAAAGTAAGGGGAATCAGCGAGGGTTCAAAAAATCGGGAATTTCGTAGTCATTCAAAATCCTTTCTCGGTTTCGTGGAAAAAATCGAGTGGCGACCGTGTCGTGGACACAGATTAGTAGCGTGGGGGGAACATCACTCTTCCGTACGGTTACACTGAACACTTTTGGTCCTCTTGACGAACCCTCTATCTCTCTTAGTTTTCGAGACATTCGCGAAAAAATAAAATAATTTTTTTTTATTTTTTTCGCCTATTCCGATGGAGCTTGACGCGCTGAACACTTTTGGTCCTCTTGACGAACCCTCTATCTCTCTTAGTTTTCGAGATATTCGCGAAAAAAGAAAATTATTTTTTTTTGTTTTTTTTTCGCCTATTCCGATGGAGCTCGACGCGCTGATGTAACCGTACGGAGGAGTGATGTTCCCCCCACGCTACTAATATGTGTCCACGACACGGTCGCCACTCGATTTTTTCCACGAAACCGAGAAAGGATTCTGAATGATTTTAATAAATTCCCGATTTTTCGCACCCCGCTGATTCCCCTTACTTTTTCTGTTTCAGGTTGCCACGTCACCGCTGGATCTAGGATCGCCGCTGGACCAAGTACCTCGGACCTCCTTCGGACTGCAGCTGTGCACCGCTGACTCTCGCCGTCTGGACCTTCGCTGGACCGCCTCTGGATCTCCCCGAACGGACGTAGGATCGCCGACAGGTAAGTATCAGGATCAGGTGAGTATATCGGATAATGATTTTGACCGCACACGAATAAATTCAGATAACCGTATTTCTTTTTGTATCAAAATTATAAAATTGTTTATTTTATATTATATACAAGCAATACGATTTATACTCGCGGGTCTTAAGTTTTAACGCGTCTACCGCGGGATATTCTATGCCGATTTACAATATGCTCTACTCTACTAGGTCTTGGAGATAACCGACTGTTCTGTTCGGAGCTCGGACGACGAATTCCCCGACCGGTGGGCTCCGCTCCGGCTTTATACCTCGGCGCTGGTTTCCCTCTCTTGCCAGGGTACGCCTCCTCACAGCCATCCGCCGCGTGAACGCCACTTGTTCGGCTTGGGCAGGTTTCGCTTCCGCGTTCCTACCTGTTTGTCAGCCGAATCTTTTCATCACATTGTTCACGTGCTCGCGCGGACAAACAACTTTTTTCTCAAAATATAAGTTCTTGCCCACGTTCTCGATCCTTCTACGCAGCGCTTCACTTCCAGAGACTTCTATTTCAACACTATATTATTCAACTATAAGTAATGGAAATAAAACTCTGCGTTTACATAATATTAGATCATAAAACGCATGCGTTTTATTCCTACGCCTCCGCGCTCGCTCGCGACCATACGTGGTATCGCCCGATTTAGATATTAACGATTTTCTATCTCGCTGGTCAGTCCGATCGACTACCCTGATCGCTGTTTTACTTATGCTCGTGTCGCGCCGCAATCGGATCACGCTTTCGTCGCGTTTCGCATACCACGGCTGTTCTACCTCCACCATGGTCCCGGTCCTGGCCGATCCGTACTCCCAGTCCGCTGACCGCTGGTCATACTCGGCCTTACATTCTACTTTTACCGAGGTTCTACGCTTGTTTTGTGAAACGGCCCTCTCGTTTGCACGGGCACCTGACCGCGCCTCCGTGGTAAGTCCATCTCCGTCTCCGCGTATCCGACCCACAGTTTATTGATGGTTCGGTATTGTCCGCGATGCCCGTAAGCTATTTACGTCGGCCTTTCGCCGGCCCGCCTATCAGTTTGCATGATTCGCTTACCATACCCCATGGTATGGTGATTTCCGGTTCCGCACATCCGGCCTGCGATTTATCGGTGTTATTGCATTATCGGCGATGCCAATAACTTATTCGCGTCGGCGTTTTTCCGATCCGCCCCATGGTTTACCCGATCCGCCTACCATACCCCATGGTATGGTGATCTCGAGATCCACGCATACACCACGCTATCTAACGATGGCATTACCATAAGGGCGATGCCCAATGCGTGTCGTTATTAACCGCCCGCTGATCGGCCCGGTGGTTACTTCAATTCGGTGACCATGTCCGACGGTTACCCCTTTTCGGATACGGTGAGGTTTGCGCGCGTCCTTATCGATGATTACGCATCTCCCTGCGTCCACATCACCTACCATCGGAGTCTGCTAATTTTGGAACAGCCAACTTTTACCGTTATTCAACGCGAGAACTAAATAACTATTTGATTGTACCGACCTATGGTACCTCTATAAGCTAACTGACTAGCTTTTAACTAACGGAAAATAAATGCGTAACTCTCGTTATCAAAATAAATGTGAACTCTCAAAGAAACAAATCCGGCGTGTACGCAAAATAACGCAAACAAAAGAAACGCTTAATAAAATTGTATCTCTTAATCCTAATTGCCCAACGGGGACTATAAACTTAAATGAAAAATTATAACGCAACTAACCTAAAGTTTATGTTTATTGTGCCTACCGGTGCCTCACCCTAGGCATCCTTCGGCTCGGGTTGTTCCTTCATCCGAATCAGATCGCTGATTGCCGCCAACACCGACCGGGTTTGTTTCGGCACATCCGCCGGTAGGATCTTCATCGGACGTGACAGGATTCTGTCGTCCGTTATGGTCGGGCCCTTTCCGCTCGTTGTCGGTACAGCAGTGGGCACACCCGTCGGCTGCATACTCCCCGTCAGCGGGGATTCCTCGCGCAGCGTGGACTCGCCGCTCTCCTCGGTTACCGCAGACGACTGTTGCCGCTGTTGTTGTAACTGCTTGTTTCGCCGACGTTCACGCCTCTTAGCCAACTGTTCTTTATGCTCTATCTTGTACACGGCACGAGTTCGCGTTTTTGCATTCCGCGCAGCCTGCCGCGTACCGACTACTCTGGTGGTGGTCGTCGTTGTCACGTTCTGCTCGTGTCGCACGTGGATCGACACGTCCTCGTCGCTCGGCTCCCTGTCGTCGCCACCCACCGACATCGCGTCCTGGTCCCGCTCCATATCACCGTCGGTGTCAGTCTCCGGGGTTGTTGGTCTGTGCCCGTGGCACTGATCACTGGGGCCCGGAACTGGACCCTGCTGCCCGTCCGCATCTCCGCGTCGCTGCATCCTCGTAAGAGGCTGACCTGAACCGGTATGCTCGACGTCAGACTCCGTGGCCTTGCTCGGTGAGCAAGCCGTGTTTCTCGCGTCCTCGCTGGCGTCGTCGCTGGGTTCCCCTTGCGCTGCCAACCTTGCGCGTTTTTGGTGCGCATTGTCACTATTCGCCGGCTCTGTGTTATCGAGGGTGTCCTCCAGTCGTTCCTCAGCGTGATTATTATTGCGGTCGGTGTCCTGTATCGCCTCCTTCTCTGTTAGACACGTCCGCATTTGGATGTTGTCCCCGTTCACATCGATAATTATCTGGAACGGTGGTCGATCCTCTGGTCGGGCGTATTTCATGGTGAGCGCCACTAACGCCTGAGCCACCACTGTGTTTTCCGGCGGTCTAATGACGTCGACCGTCTCGGAGTGGGCGAAGTTGTTGCCTTTGAGTCGTTCCAATTCTCCGATCTCCTTGATCATTAATTGGGTCTCCAACTCCTCCTCTTGTATCGCCGCGTATGGGTCAGTCGGCAGATATCTCGCGTATTCCTCCGCGAGCTCCAACATTTTCCTCGCCCGTTGCCGCTGCTCGAGTGCTATTTGGTTGTTTCGCACCTTTCGCCTTACGGCATCCCGTCTGTCTTTATACCTTTTCGCGTCTTGCTCCATTTTTATTCGAACACTTCGGCTATTCCGGAACGCGTGTTGCCACTTTGCCGTGCTCCGAATAACTGATTCGGCTTCGCAGCCGCGCGTCGGGTTCGTTTTCGGGTCTCGCGCCGAGCGGTGTTTACAACCCGAGCGTTGTTGACGCGCCGCGGGACATTCCTTCGCGTATACCCGGTGTCCGAAATGTTTCGTATTACTCGCCGTTATTCGTCTACCTCGCGTGGTATTCGCTTTCACAAATCCACCCTTGGTATCCCGTTTTTTATATCTTTCGCGTACTTTCGCGGTCCGTTTGAACATTTTCCGTGTTCTCGGTGAACGAACTTTTTGACTTTTCCGCGCACTCGCGTTATTGCTCCCCGTCATTGCTGAGCCATGGGCAATGATCTGTTCGTTTAGTTCAATATTTTGTACATAATTAAATGTTAATTCTTGTTTGATTGACATCGTTATTAATTCTTTTCTTTTACTTTTCAGGTCTTCGTTGGATTGGATTTCTTCTTCCTGCACGGATTCGTCGTCCTCGTGGGCTGGACCCTCTCTGGATTCGGCATCGTCATCGTTGGCTGGACCTCCTATGGATTCGACATCGTCGTCGTTGGCTGGACTTCCTATCTCCTCGTGGATGGGATCCTCGTTGCCCTCGTCGTCCTCATCGTGGGATTCGTTCATCTGCTCACTCACCGGGGTAAGCACGCCGTTTGTTCTGGTTGTTTTTATGTAAATTTTCCCTTTTTGTTTCAGACTGCTGTGTAACCTGATCCCCTGGCAGAAATCTTCGTAGTCCACGGTGGATGCGTCGCTGTCATCTCCGTCCACCCACATTGCGCTTATGCAGGATTCACTTGGATCGTCTGAGTCGGAGATTTCTATGACGTCGTTTTGGTGTCGATCGCCGTCTCCTCCTACTTCCTCGTTGTCATCGGATGGTTGCAGTAGCCGAGCCAAAACCTCACTCCAATGGTCCCGTCTTTTGCTCCGCTCACTGTTGGATTCGGACTCAGTAGCCTCGTTAATCTCTCCGATGTCGTCATTCGGTTCCGGATCGATTGTTGCATCCACGTCGCCCGATGACTGTATTTCAATCACCTCCGCGGATCTTAATTGGCTGTTCGGTCGATCGTTGTGATCTGTAGGTTCCTCATCCGTGTCGTCTATTTCGGATGGTGCGTAGCTCGCATCGTCATTTTCACGGTCCATCGAGATACTGCCCCGATACTCCGCCTCGTCGTTGCTCAGAGCCTCGATGTCCCCACCATCGTCGTCGGTGTCTCCCATCTCTCCGTTGTCTCCGTCGTTGTCCACGCCTCCGTCGCTGAGTCGATCAGTGCCGTACCTATTTGTGGAGTCTTCTTCTCCCTCATCTTCGGACTGCGTCTGGTCTCCGGGCTCCCCGTCATTTTCGACTCCGTCTGGTCCCTCGCGTCGTTCGTCCTCGTCGTCGTCGGCCTCCACGTCTCGTAACATTGCTACGCGATGTGGTTTTATCTGCCTCGCGTTGAATACCCCGACGGTTTGGCCATCGAGATCCTCCACGAGGTACGCGTTTGGTCGTACAATTTGCTGTATCCGATACGGCCCCTCGTATACCAAGTGTATCTTCTTTGATACTCTCCGACTGACGTCCGATCTGCGATGAAGTTTGATCCAAATTTCTTGTCCTTCATTATACGAGGCTGTCCCATGTTTGTCGGCTTGGACCTTCCGTCTTCGCGCCGCTTCGGCAAGTCGTTGTCTCGCTTGCTCCACCTTGTCGGCCCATGGTTGCTCGTTCTCTGGATCTTCTTGAGGAATCAGCGTGGGATCTATCGCGCTCAAATGTGGGTTATGCCCGTTATTCAGCTCCACCGGTGTGAAGCCGTGTGACGCGTGCCGCGTGTGGTTAATCACTTCCTCCGCACGGTCAATAATTTTATACCACGCATGATGACGCTGGCTAGCGTACGTGCGTATTATACGGCCTATCTCTCGCATTACGCGCTCGACTGGATTCGACTGGGGATTGTACGTCGACGTTCGCCTCATCACGAAACCTCTTTCGTTGGCAAATTCTCGCCATCGCTTGGTCAAGAATTGGCCCTCGTTATCAGTTAATATCGTTTGTGGTATGCCTATTTCGCGAAAGAATCGATCTTCCAAATTTTGAATAATGGTATCATGTCGTTTGTCCTTCATCGGAAATAAACGCGTAAATTTGGAAAATTGATCCATGATTACTAGAATATATCTATATCCTTGGTGCGTCGCCGGTAGTGGACCGAATATGTCCAATGACAACGTTTCCCCGGGCGCTTCCGGTAACTGATAATATTCGGTTCCCACTGTCGGTCGCGTATAATATTTCGTTGCTTGACAAGTTTCACACGACGCTACTACGTCGCGAGAAATACGCTCGAAATTTGACCCGTCGAAATAACGCTTTAGAAAGTCGCAAATTTTATCCGTACCGAAATGTACCAGCAACTGGTGAACTTCTCGCGTGATACGCCACGTCACCTTGCGCGGTAGCGCTATTTTTTCTTTTCCTTCGCGCTTAATTCTAACAAGGCCGTCGCGCTCGTATATCATTTCCGGATGGTTTTCCATCGCCCCACGTAACGTTTCCTCGGCGTTTTGCGCTTCTCTAATTATACCTATCCACGCACGCGTATCGTTTCCCTGATTCACGTCACGTATTAGCGCGATTCGCCTGATCTCGTTAGCCGCTTCCGTGCTAGTTGCTTTTTGCGACAATGCGTCCGCAATCTCGTTTTCGCGTCCAGGTAAATGTATTATTTCCAGGTCAAACTCCTGTAAGAACGCGAACCAACGTGCGATCCTACTATTATTCTGCACGCAAGTACTGAGGAATTTTAGTGCTTGGTGGTCGGTATGTACGCGCACGTGTCGGCCAAGCAACAACGTGTGCCATTTTCTGAGCGCCCATACGAGTGCTAAACATTCGAGCTCGGTAATGGTATAATTAATCTCGGCCCCCTTGAGACTTCGACTAGCATACCCAACCGTTTGTCGCGCTTCTTCGTCCGCGTTTGGTTGATACTGATATAACCTCGCGCCCAGACCCGTTCGCGCCGCGTCCACGTAAATGCCATATTTCGCGTCCGGCCTAAACAGATATAAATCTGGTGCGTCGCGGAATGCCTGTTTGATATCGTTAAACGCGCCCTGTTGCTCTGCTGCCCACTCGAATTTCCGACCCTTTCTGAGTAATTCCTCCAACGGTTTTGTCATTCGCGCCAAGTTTTTAATAAACCTACGATCCCAATTTACGAGCCCTAGAAACGATTGGATCTGTTTCTTGTTACGCGGTCTCTCAAAATTCGCGATCGCTTGTCGAGTTTCTTGGTTGATCTCCGCCTTAATTTCGTTAAACGTGTGCCCGAGAAATTTTATTTCCTCGCGCAGAAATTCACATTTGTCAGGATTAAGTCGGAATCCGGCTTTTTCTAGTTTCGTCAACACCCATTCGAGATGTATCAGATGCTCCTCCAACGAATCCGATGCTATTAGTACATCATCGAGATAGACCAATAGAAAGTCTTGGTCGCCCAATGCCTCGTGCATCGCTCGCGTAAACGACGCCCCTGACGTCTTTAGGCCAAATGGCATTCGCTGGAACACGTATGTTTGCCCATCAAATAGAAATCCGGCGTATTTCATGGAATCTTCCGTTAGTGGTATTTGCCAGAAAGCATGGCTCACATCTAGCGTGGAAAAGAATTTTTTCTTTCCTATGCGTCGAAAGATTTCCTCGATGGTAGGTGGTTGCGCATGATCGTTCGCCATCTGCTTATTGATCTCTCGAGCATCCAGACATAAGCGTATATCTCCATTTTTCTTTACTACCACCACTAGTGGATTGACAAACTGCGTTGCTTGTTTTTTCACTATACCCTTTTTCTCGAGCTCCTTGATATACTTTCTAACACGGTTCATATGGATTTCCGGTATTGGATAGGTTTTCTTTTTGTATGGGCGCGTTACGTTCATCTCGATGCGATGTTTATAATGATTGACTTTACCAATTTCGCCGTTAAATAATTCCGTGTGTTTGTCTATAATCCGTTGTAATTCTTTCATTGCGTTTTCGCGTGTTATCGCGTTTATACGCATAATGGGATCGATTTTCTTTCGAAAACTTACGTCAATCTCGTTATCGCATGCCAATATTAACCGGTATTTAACGAGGAAGTCTATTCCCAAAACTATCTCATATGCTAAGTTATCCACGATAAAAAATTCATGTGTGTATCGTTCGTCACGGTATTGAAATTCGAGTCTCACCTTGCTGGTAATGGTGGATCCCTTTTCGGAAAAGGCTCCTCTCAACGTGAATTTCTTTATCGGCAATAGTTTCATCTCCTCGTTAGATTCGCGTAATAGTTTGTAAAACGCACGCGTCATTGCCGTTACTTGCGCACCGGTATCTATCAGCGCTCGAGTGCAACATTTACCAAATTTCATCTCGATCATTGGCACCTCCGCCTGATCGATTCGTTTGGCTTGCTCCCTCGCCATATCGTTGTCGAGTTCTCGGACGATCTCCTTTGTCCGGATTATGTTCACCCGATTATCGATTTGCCCGCTCGGTGGCTCATCCGCGGATAACGTTCCGTTTTCGCTTCCGCCGTCACGCGTTATCGTGCAACATGTTTTCTCGTCCGCGCTATCCGGAACGTACTCGCTCGACTCGCTCGCCTCACTCCTATCGTCATCATCATTTTTATCTCTGGGTTGGTCATCGTGATGACCCACGGCTGTTATCGCCGCTAACTTTTTTCCGCGATCGTACGCATTGTTCGTATTTTTCGCATACGACGATCGATTGGTTCCTCGTTCGCGCTTCGCATCAGTCTCGCGTTCGCGCGTGTAACGCGTAATTTTTGGTTTGGCGTTTTCGTCATCGCTATCTGGTAGCTCGACGATGTCGACCTCACTTTTACGTCGCGCCTTCGGCGAGTCCGTTTTCCGCCATTCCGACGATTTTTTGTACGACGATTGCCCTTGGCTCGCCGTATCGCGTCTGGCCGAATTGTTGTAACGTCCTTCCGCTTTCCGGTCGCTCACGCTTCCGCGATTAGTCGTTTTAGCACGTTCGGTTACCCTAGCGTTATCTCGTCGGCCGTACGATTGCCTATCGTTCCCGCCGATATTGTTCGCGCGTCGCGCCTCTTCGCGCAACCTTCGCGTTTCTCGTTCGTTTTCGATCGTGTCTAACATTCCTATCATATCGTTTACCGATTTGACCACGGATGGTCTTAACTCTCGCGCCACTTCTACGTCGAAGTGCTCGCGTACAGTTTGCACGATCTCTTCGTCCGTCATCGGTGGCATTAGAGTCTTCGCTTGGCGCGCCACGCCCAAAGCGTACTCCGCCATCGACATTTGTTCCTCGTTTGCCCGATATTTACCGAAATATACGCGTTGCCTGAACCGCATTTGGGCTTGGCAACCCCAATACGTCTGTGCAAATAGCCGTTTTATCTCAGTAATATCGTCAGCCTGCTGCAACTCGAACCATTGGCTCGCAGCTCCGCGCATACAACGCCCGAAATAGTGTAATTGTTCGTCTTCCGGGACGTTTTCGTACAACGCTAACTTCTCGAATTTTTGTAAAAATCTCATCGGATTTTGCTTGTCGCTTTTACCGCGGTATGTTAATTCGTCGAAAGGGTTTTTTATCCACCCTCCGCGTGGAAGTCTAACTTGAAGCGGTACCATTTCTAACGGCATTTCGCGTCGCGCGGGTTCATCGTCGAAGACACGGGAATCTCTTTTTTGTTCGGACCTTTCACCGTCCGATAGCTCGCGTCTGCTCCGATTATTTTCGATAAACTCGCGATTTTCGCGCGCCTCTTTTCTCAATTGCTCCAATTCTAGCGTCATTGCCTGCATTCTTCCCAATAACTCCGCGTTTTGCTGCTCGAATGCGTTTTCATTATTCGCGTTACGCGCTGGGTCGTTGCTCAGATTCAACGCCTGGCTATCCCCATTATTGGCGGTAACTTGTAATCTATTGTTTTCCATCGACATTTCGTCTTGGATCTCGCGATTCGTGCTACCTCTATACAGGTTTTCACTCGCGTTCGCGTCTGCCGCCGTATCACTGGTCGACTCTAGTGGTCCGTGTGACCTCGTATGCACCCCTCTTGGAGTATGCTCTAAATTTGGCATGCCCGATGCGGATTTGGATCTCGCACCTCTGCCACGTTTCGGTGTTTTCGGCCCCGTTTTGCCGTTTGCACGCACGTCCTTGACTTATTTCCCGCGACCGACTCGCTTCTCGCGGCGCTCGTAACGTCCGTACGTTTTCTGGTCGCGTTGGTTTTCGATCGTGCTAACCCTTTTCAAATTCGGCGTTTCGATCACGCGTCCCCTGTTCACGCACGTTTTAACGACGTACGGGCGTCTCGCTAGTTCGTCGCACTCGCGTAGTCTCCGGAACGATTTACCGTAAATAATTATTCACTGCTTTTAGATTATCCGGCTTACCCGGTATGTTCAACTTATTTTTCCGCGCTCAATGCCGATTCGCGTGGAATATCCGTACCCTTATTCACGCGATCTTTTAGTCGTTACGAAATTTGCTAAATTCCACGACTTCGCGTTATGTATATGGTGCACGTTGTTGCGATATTCCAACACGCGTGCTATCGAATGCACCAATTTTGCGCTACGACTCACCTTTTATTCACTACAGTACTTTTAAATATCGCGCACCGTTTTTTGATACGACCTATAAGTGCCTCTGTGCCTAAGGCCCGGTGGACAACGCCGTACGTTTTCCACGCGATTTCTAATATCGCGATTTTCGCAACTTCGCGTCCTTTATCGCACGTTGTTTTACGTTCCCACCTTGACTCTCACTTCGCACGCACAACTACGGTCTTTCGTATTCTATCTAACGGATTTCGCGTTTTCGCGTTTTTTGCAAGACACCCTAGTTTCTTTGCACGCTATTATTCTCGAACGGTTTCGCTCGCACACTGCGATTCGCACGCAACTCTATTACGCGTGTCCTGTCACGGTCGCCAGGTTTTGCGGGTTTTAGCCCTGCCGTGCGCCAGGCAAGCAATCGGTGCGTTTTTTAGACGCTACGTTTCCGAGATTACAGGGTCACGCGTACGTCACGCACGCCTCGCCGCGATTGAACAATCCCGTCGAATCCAAGCAATATACACTGTAACCGTACGGAGGAGTGATGTTCCCCCCACGCTACTAATATGTGTCCACGACACGGTCGCCACTCGATTTTTTCCACGAAACCGAGAAAGGATTCTGAATGATTTTAATAAATTCCCGATTTTTCGCACCCCGCTGATTCCCCTTACTTTTTCTGTTTCAGGTTGCCACGTCACCGCTGGATCTAGGATCGCCGCTGGACCAAGTACCTCGGACCTCCTTCGGACTGCAGCTGTGCACCGCTGACTCTCGCCGTCTGGACCTTCGCTGGACCGCCTCTGGATCTCCCCGAACGGACGTAGGATCGCCGACAGGTAAGTATCAGGATCAGGTGAGTATATCGGATAATGATTTTGACCGCACACGAATAAATTCAGATAACCGTATTTCTTTTTGTATCAAAATTATAAAATTGTTTATTTTATATTATATACAAGCAATACGATTTATACTCGCGGGTCTTAAGTTTTAACGCGTCTACCGCGGGATATTCTATGCCGATTTACAATATGCTCTACTCTACTAGGTCTTGGAGATAACCGACTGTTCTGTTCGGAGCTCGGACGACGAATTCCCCGACCGGTGGGCTCCGCTCCGGCTTTATACCTCGGCGCTGGTTTCCCTCTCTTGCCAGGGTACGCCTCCTCACAGCCATCCGCCGCGTGAACGCCACTTGTTCGGCTTGGGCAGGTTTCGCTTCCGCGTTCCTACCTGTTTGTCAGCCGAATCTTTTCATCACATTGTTCACGTGCTCGCGCGGACAAACAACTTTTTTCTCAAAATATAAGTTCTTGCCCACGTTCTCGATCCTTCTACGCAGCGCTTCACTTCCAGAGACTTCTATTTCAACACTATATTATTCAACTATAAGTAATGGAAATAAAACTCTGCGTTTACATAATATTAGATCATAAAACGCATGCGTTTTATTCCTACGCCTCCGCGCTCGCTCGCGACCATACGTGGTATCGCCCGATTTAGATATTAACGATTTTCTATCTCGCTGGTCAGTCCGATCGACTACCCTGATCGCTGTTTTACTTATGCTCGTGTCGCGCCGCAATCGGATCACGCTTTCGTCGCGTTTCGCATACCACGGCTGTTCTACCTCCACCATGGTCCCGGTCCTGGCCGATCCGTACTCCCAGTCCGCTGACCGCTGGTCATACTCGGCCTTACATTCTACTTTTACCGAGGTTCTACGCTTGTTTTGTGAAACGGCCCTCTCGTTTGCACGGGCACCTGACCGCGCCTCCGTGGTAAGTCCATCTCCGTCTCCGCGTATCCGACCCACAGTTTATTGATGGTTCGGTATTGTCCGCGATGCCCGTAAGCTATTTACGTCGGCCTTTCGCCGGCCCGCCTATCAGTTTGCATGATTCGCTTACCATACCCCATGGTATGGTGATTTCCGGTTCCGCACATCCGGCCTGCGATTTATCGGTGTTATTGCATTATCGGCGATGCCAATAACTTATTCGCGTCGGCGTTTTTCCGATCCGCCCCATGGTTTACCCGATCCGCCTACCATACCCCATGGTATGGTGATCTCGAGATCCACGCATACACCACGCTATCTAACGATGGCATTACCATAAGGGCGATGCCCAATGCGTGTCGTTATTAACCGCCCGCTGATCGGCCCGGTGGTTACTTCAATTCGGTGACCATGTCCGACGGTTACCCCTTTTCGGATACGGTGAGGTTTGCGCGCGTCCTTATCGATGATTACGCATCTCCCTGCGTCCACATCACCTACCATCGGAGTCTGCTAATTTTGGAACAGCCAACTTTTACCGTTATTCAACGCGAGAACTAAATAACTATTTGATTGTACCGACCTATGGTACCTCTATAAGCTAACTGACTAGCTTTTAACTAACGGAAAATAAATGCGTAACTCTCGTTATCAAAATAAATGTGAACTCTCAAAGAAACAAATCCGGCGTGTACGCAAAATAACGCAAACAAAAGAAACGCTTAATAAAATTGTATCTCTTAATCCTAATTGCCCAACGGGGACTATAAACTTAAATGAAAAATTATAACGCAACTAACCTAAAGTTTATGTTTATTGTGCCTACCGGTGCCTCACCCTAGGCATCCTTCGGCTCGGGTTGTTCCTTCATCCGAATCAGATCGCTGATTGCCGCCAACACCGACCGGGTTTGTTTCGGCACATCCGCCGGTAGGATCTTCATCGGACGTGACAGGATTCTGTCGTCCGTTATGGTCGGGCCCTTTCCGCTCGTTGTCGGTACAGCAGTGGGCACACCCGTCGGCTGCACTGAACACTTTTGGTCCTCTTGACTAACTTTCTATCTCTATTAGTGTTCGAGATATTCGCGAAAAAAGAAAATAATTTTTTTTTGTTTTTTTTCGCCTATTTCGATGGAGCTCGACGCGCTGAACACTTTTGGTCCTCTTGACGAACCCTCTATCTCTCTTAGTTTTCGAGATATTCGCGAAAAAAGAAAATAATTTTTTTTGTTTTTTTTTCGCCTATTCCGATGGAGCTCGACGCGCTGATGCAGCCGACAGGTGCGCCCACTGTTGTACCGACGACGAGCGGAAAGGGACCGACCATAAAGGACGACAGAATTCTGTCACGTCCGATGAAGGTCCTACCGGCGGATGTGCCGAAACAAACTCGGCCGGTGTTGGCGGCGATCAGCGATCTGATCCGGATGGCGAGACAACCCGAGCCGCAGGATGCCGATAGTGAGGCACCGCTAGGCACAAAAACATAGACATTTAGGTTAGTTGTGTTCTATTTTTAGCGTGTAAGTTTATAGTCCCCGTTGGGCAATTAGTATATAAGTCGTTCTTAGAATAAGTAGTCTCGATAAGCGGGACTAAAAAGATCCAATTTCATTGAGCATTTAATTTCGTTTATGTAATTTGGTACACACGCCGGATTAATTTGGCACATAGAGTGATGCCTAGGGCGCGAGAATTATGTTGTGCGACAATATTAAAAAAAATATTATTTGTTTTCTGAGATTCGACATTCCAGATTTATTTTGTTCTACATTTGTTTTCTGTCGACAAGAGAAGCCTAGTTAAAAGCTAGTCATTTAGCTTATATAGATAATATAGATAGGTACAATCAAATAGTTATTTAGTTCTCGCGTTAAATAACGGTAAAAGTCAGCGGAGGTAGAATGCGGCTGTTTCAAAATCAGCATACTCCGATGGTGGGTGATGTGGACGCAGGGAGATGCGTAATCATCGATAAGGACGCGCGCAAACCTCACCATATCCGAAAAGGGGTAACCGTCGGACATGGTCACCGAATTGAAGTAACCACCGGGCCGATCAGCGGGCGGTTAATAACGACACGCATTGGGCATCGCCCTTATGGTAATGCCATCGTTAGATAACATGGTGTATGCGTGGATCTCGAGATCACCATACCATGGGGTATGGTAGGCGGATCGGGTAAACCATGGGGCGGATCGGAAAAACGCCGACGCGAATAAGCTATTGGCATCGCCGATAAAGCAATAACACCGATAAATCGCAGGCCGGATGTGCGGAACCGGAAATCACCATACCATGGGGTATGGTAAGCGAATCATGCAAACTGATAGGCGGGCCGGCGAAGGCCGACGTAAATAGCTTACGGGCATCGCGGACAATACCGAACCATCGGTAAACCGTGGGTCGGATACGCGGAGACAGAGATGGCCTTACCACGGAGGCGCGGTCAGGTGCCCGTGCAAACTAGAGGGCCGTTTCACGAAACAAGAGTAGAACCGCGGTAAAAGTAGGGTATAAGGCCGAGTATGACCAGCGGTCAGCGGACCGGAAGTACGGATCGGCCAGGACCGGGACCATGGTGGAGGTAGAACAGCCGTGGTATGCGAAACGCGACGAAAGCGTGATCCGATTGCGGCGCGGCACGAGCATAAGTAAAACATCGATCAAGGTGGCCGATCGGACTGACCAGCGAGATAAAAAATCGTTAATATCTAAATCGGGCGATACCACGTATGGTCGCGAGCGAGCGCGGAGGCGTAAGAATAAGACGCATGCGTTTTATGATCCAATATTATGTAAACGCAGAGTTTCATTTCCATCAATAATATAGTTAATATAATATTGAAATAAAATCCTCTGGAAATGAAGCGCTGCGTAGAAGGATCGAGAACATAGGCAATAACTTATATTTTGAGGAAAAAGTTGTTTGTCTGCGCGAGCACGTGAACAACGTGATGACGAGATTCGGCTGACAAACAGGGAGGAACGCGGAAGCGAAACCTGCTCGATACGAACAAGTGGCGTTCACGCGGCAGGTGGCTGTAAGGAGGCGTACCCTGGCAAGAGAGGGGAGCCAGCTCCGAGGTCTGGAGCCGGAGCGGAGCCCACCGGTCGAGGATTTCGTTCGTCAGACGTCGAAGAGCACAGTCGAGCTCTCGGGAACTAATTAGATATCGAGTAGACTATCACATTGTAACTTGACGTAGAATATCCCGCGGTAGACGCGTTAAAACTTAAGACCCGCGAGTACACAGTCGTATTATCTGTAAATAATATAAAATAAATCATTGTATAATTTTGTTAAAAGAGATACGATCGTTTGAATTTATTCGTGTGCGGTCAAAACCTATATCCGATATACTTACCTGATCCTGATACTTACTTGTCGGCAATCCTACGTCCGTTCGGGGAGATCCAGAGGCGGTCCAGCGAAGGTCCAGAAGGCGAGAGTCAGCGGTGCACAGCTGCAGTCCGAAGGAGGTCCGAGGTACTTGGTCCAGCGGCGATCCTAGATCCAGCGGTGGCGTGGCAACCTGAAACAGAAAAGTAAGGGGAATCAGCGGGGTTTCGAAAAATCGGGAATTTCGTAAAGTCATTCAAAATCCTTTCTCGGTTTCGTGGAAAAAACCGAGTGGCGACCGTGTCGGGGACACAGATTAGTAGCGTGGAGGGAAACTCACTCCTCCGTACGGTTACACTGAACACTTTTGGTCCTCTTGACTAACCCTCTATCTCTATTAGTTTTCCAGATATTCGCGAAAAAAGAAAATAATTTTTTTTTGTTTTTTGTTCGCCTATTCCGATGGAGCTCGACCCGCTGATGTAACCGTACGGAGGAGTGATGTTCCCCCCATGCTACTAATCTGTGTCCACGACACGGTCGCCACTCGATTTTTTCCACGAAACCGAGAAAGGATTTTGAATGACTTTACGAAATTCCCGATTTTTTGAACCCTCGCTGATTCCCCTTACTTTTCTGTTTCAGGTTGCCACGCCACCGCTGGATCTAGGATCGCCGCTGGACCAAGTACCTCGGACCTCCTTCGGACTGCAGCTGTGCACCGCTGACTCTCGCCTTCTGGACCTTCGCTGGACCGCCTCTGGATCTCCCCGAACGGACGTGGGATCGCCGACAGGTAAGTATCAGGATCAGGTAAGTATATCGGATAATGGTTTTGACCGCACACGAATGAATTCAAACGATCGTATCTCTTTTAACAAAATTATAAAATGATTTATTTTTTATTATTTAGAGATAATACGACTGTGTACTCGCGGGTCTTAAGTTTTAACGCGTCTACCGCGGGATATTCTACGTCAAGTTACAATGTGGTAGTCTACTCGATATCTAGTTCCCGAGAGCTCGACTGTACTCTTCGACGTCTGACGAACGAATTCCACGACCGGTGGGCTCCGCTCCGGCTCCAGACCTCGGAGCTGGCTCCCCTCTCTTGCCAGGATACGCCTCCTCACAGCCACCTGCCGCGTGAACGCCACTTGTTCGTATCGAGCAGGTTTCGCTTCCGCGTTCCTACCTGTTTGTCAGCCGAATCTCGTCATCACGTTGTTCACGTGCTCGCGCCGACAAACAACCTTTTCCTCAAAATAGAAGTTATTGCCTACGTTCTCGATCCTTCTACGCAGCGCTTCATTTCCAGAGAATTTTATTTCAATATTATATTATTCAACTATATTAATGATGGAAATGAGTCTCTGCGTTTACATAATATTGGATCATAAAACGCATGCGTCTTATTCGTACGCATCCGCGCTTGCTCGCAACCACACGTGGCATCGCCCGATTTTGACATTACCAATTTTTTATCTCGCTGGTCGGCCTGATCAGCCACCCTGACCCATGGTCCTCCCATGCTCGTGTCGCGCCGCGATCGGATCACGCGATCATGGTGTTCCGCATCTTACGGCTAGTTTGCCTCCACCATGGTTACGGTCCTGGCCGATCCGTACTTCCGGTCCGCTGACCGCTTGTCATATTCGGTCTTTTAGTCTACCTTTACCGCGATTTCATTCTTGTTTCGTGAAACGGCCCCTTAGTTTGCATGGGCACCTAACCGCGCCTCCGTAGTATGGCCATCTCTGCCTCCGCGCATCCGACCCATGGTTTATCGATGGTTCGGTATTGTCCGCGATGCCCGTAAGCTATTTACATCGGCCTCTCGCTGGCCCGCCTATCAGTTTGCACGAGTCCCTTACCATACCCCATGGTATGGTGATTTCCGGTTCCGCACATCCGGCCTGCGATTTATCGGTGTTATTGCGTTATCGGCGATGCCTGTAGCTTATTCGCGTCGGCGTTTTTCCGATCCGCCGCATGGTTTGCCCGATCCGCCTACCATACCCTATGGTATGGTGATCTCGAGATCCACGCATACACCACGCTATCCAACGATGGCATTACCATAAGGGCGATGCCCAATACGTGTCGTTATTAACCGCCCGCTGATCGGCCCGGTGGTTACCTCAATTCGGTGACCATGTCCGACGGTGACCCCTTTTCGGATATGGTGAGGTTTGCGCGCGTCCTTATCGATGATTACGCATCTCCCTGCGTCCACATCACCTACCATCGGAGTATGCTGATTTTTGAACAGCCGCATTCTATCTCCGCCGACCCCATTTATCGTTGCGGTCGTACCTTGGATTTTATGCGATTAACCCCGCGATCTTTTTACCGACGCGTGTTCTACGATCACTGAATCTTTAACCTTTAGTACGGTCTTAGTCCGTTGACTTTACATACCATTTGTTCACGTTTTCACGCGCTAGTGTGTTAACTAAACTTTTAACACAAAATAGATTAAAGCTATGTGCCCGTGGCACTGAGTCGTGATATATCCGTTTCTTTTACCGTTATTCAACGCGAGAACTAAATAAGTATTTGATTGTACCGACCTATGGTACCTCTATAAGCTAACTGACTAGCTTTTAACCTTTTCTTCCCGACAGAAAATAACTGTGGAACTCTCGTTAATAAAATAAATGTGGAATCTCAAATCAAAAGGAAAATAATATTTTTAATGTATATAATCCATAAATAATAATCCATACGCCATAGGCGTCTTTGTCGGTAACAAATTAATTTGGCATGTCCACACACCGAAATCGTAAACAAAAGAAAGAAAAGAACGCTTAACGCTAGAAATACTCGCGGGTATTATCACTTAATTCTACCTATAATCTATTTTTCCCAACGGGGACTTATAAACCTATACGCTAATAATGAAACGCAACTAACCTACAAGATCGTGCGTTCGCACGCAGTATAACGCAGTCAGATCTCCCGCTTCCCGAGCATGTCACTCGACACCCTGGATGCATCTTTTATTGCCGCAAGAATATATTTTTGTTGCCGCAGATCGTCACTACCAGCTCCGTCCGCTGCTGCTTCCGGCGCCTTGGTCAGGGGTTTTTTATCCGCCCGCTTCCTTGGCGGAATGAGCGGGTGGGGAAGCATCCTGTCCTCCACAATCGACGGACCTTGCTTCCGTTTGGCGGCAGTCGCCTCGATTGCAACCGTCGGTTGCACTGAACACTTTTGGTCCTCTTGCCCGACCCTCTATCTCTGTTAGTTTCCGAGATATATAAAGATAATAAATTTGAAGAAAGCTACCTTACCGACGGGTGGTTAAGCAAGTAAACTGCAAAAAATAATCAATTCGAAGGAAATTACCTTACCGACGGAAGGTTAGACAAGCCAGCTTCGAAGGACAATCATTTCGAAGAAAACTGCCTTACCGACGGGAGGTTAGAGAAGCCAGCATCGAAGGACAATCATTTCGAAGAAAACTGCCTTACCGACGGGAGGTTGCACAAGTTTACCGACGGGTGGTAACACAAGTCAGCCGCAAAAGTTGATCATTTGGAAGGAAACTATGTTACCGACAAGCGGTTGCACAAGTTTACCGACGGGTGGTAACACAAGTCAGCCGCAAAAGTTGATCATTTGGAAGGAACCTATGTTACCGACGGGTGGTTACACAAGTTTACCGACGGGTGGTTACACAAGTTAGCCGCAAAAGTAAATCATTTCGAAGGAAAGTACCTTACCGACGGGTGGTTACACAAGTTAGCCGCAAAAGATAATCATTTCGAAAGAAACTTGCAAATTCTGGGCCCAGAAAAATGGTGTATCCCCACCACGAGGAAGGTTATACATTATATAAGGAGCGCATCCCGGGAGAGAGTTCATTCGCTCTGCGAACTGTATAGAGGCAACACGTTCGGCGAAGTCACAGCTGTGTCTGCAGAATACGATAAGGTTCGAGATTCACAGTTTATTAATATTCTTCCCCCCGTAACAAGGTTCGGTATGTTTATACTTGATTTAATTTTATTTTTTTTCAGTCAACGTGGTTCAATTAGACGGTCCGCCGAGCCCGACGACGAGCGAGGCTAGCACCGTGAGTTGGACGTCCTCGATGATCGCCTCATTGGAAGACTTCCTAAGACGTCACGAGGACTCGAGCGAGGAGATAGGGTCAACGGATGAGGAGTCTCTTCCGCCTTCCCTTTCCTGTTCGTCGCTGTCGTCTCCCTCGGACGACAACGACCAGAACAACAACACGAAGAAGAAGAAGAAGAAGAAGGACGACAAGGAGAAGGAGGAGGAGGAGGAAGAAGAAGTTAAATCGGAGGACTGTGAACCTCCGATTAAACGCCGAAGGTAAGTGTGTAACATTGTATCAATTTTGTTATTTATGTCGCGTGTAAATATATGTAACAAGTGCTTTTTTAATCTTACAGACTGCAGTAGACCGAGACAGCAGCAGTAGCAAGTCCACCGCGCCTGGTAGATTTAGTTGTAGTATTTGTATGTAGAATAAAGAAATATATATATGTAAAATGTCTTGAATTTTTTAGAAAATTTGTATCTCGGCAACGGTCAGAAATTAAGGATCGCCCTTTATGTTAGTTATAGTGTCTTTCGAGACGAAGAAAACAAGCCCACGATCATTCCTCCAGCTGCTTTAGTTGTAGAGTTATTAATAATTTTTAAAATTTTTTTAAAAATTGCTATCTCGGCAACGGGCAGACATTAAGGAGCGCCCCTTATGCCACTTGTAGTGTCTTTGGAGACGAAGAAAACGAGCCCACGATCATTCCTCCAGCTGCTTTAGTTTAAGAGTTATTAATAATTTTTGGATTTTTTTAAAAAATTGCTATCTCGGCAACGGGCAGAGATTAAGGAGCGCCCCTTATGCTACTTGTAGTGTCTTTCGAGACGAAGAAAACGAGCCCATGATCATTCCTCCAGCTGCTTTAGTTTTAAAGTTATTAATAATTTTTTGAATTTTTTTTAAAAATTGCTATCTCGGCAACGGGCAGAGATTAAGGAGCGCCCCTTATGCTACTTGTAGTGTCTTTCGAGACGAAGAAAACGAGCCTATGATCATTCCTCCAGCTGCTTTAGTTAAAGAGTTATTAATAATTTTTGGATTTTTTTTTAAAATTGCTATCTCGGCAACGGGCAGAGATTAAGGAGCGCCCCTTATGCTACTTGTAGTGTCTTTCGAGACGAAGAAAACGAGCCCACGATCATTCCTCCAGCTGCTTTAGTTTTTAAGTTATTAATAATTTTTTGAATTTTTTTTAAAAATTGCTATCTCGGCAACGGGCAGAGATTAAGGATCGCCCTTTATGGTACTTATAGTGCTTTTCGAGACGAAGAAGAAGAGCCCACGATCATTCCTCCAGCTGCTGTACTTTACGAGTTATTTGTGAATCAAAGTGGACAACATATATTTGAATTTTCTTACAACCGTTGTGCCTTGGAAAATGACGGCCTCAGTCGAAATAAATAAACTTTAACGCTCTGCGATTATTCGTTTAGGAGTAAAGTGAAAAAGAAAAAGTGACTACCGTTTACGGTTTAGAGGACGGTGTCCATAGTTTGAATCAACTGACCCGAACGCTCTACAAGCGTCCGTTTAAGAGTAAAGCAAAATAGAAAAAATGACGATCGTGTACCATTTAGACAACTGTGTCCTCGTTCCGAATCAATAGGCCTAATCGGTCTCCGAGCGTTCGTTTAAGATTAAAACGAAAAAGAAATAATGACTACCGCGTACGACATAGAGAAGTGTCGTTAGGTTGTAACCGGGCACGATAGGTCACGCGTGATACGACTCATTCATCAATATCTCCGAAAATGTAGAAAATTCGTGAAACACGGTCGCCACTCGATTTTACCCGTTAAATCGAGAAAGGTAAGTATACAACTAACCGTATCTGTCGACTAATTCCCCTTTTCTCTGTTTCAGGTACTCCGGACTGCTGCTGCTGCTGGCCGCTCTCACTCGTCGTCGCTGGATCTTCACGCGTGGAAGCCGCTTCTACCAACGATGGATGGACCTCGCTCGCATCGGATGGACCCTCAGGATCGTCGCAGAATCTCAGGTAAGTATCGTATATAGTAAGCTTGTATCGCAAGCTAAGTGCATTTACTCGCACTGGAATTTCTTTATTTCGCAGGAATATCGCGTCTACGAAGTATCTCCCGCTTGGAAGGTGACTCAGGATCGGCCACAGGATATCGTCGAATGAATTTGTACACTCATGATATCACTTTAATAACAATGCATTTATTCATGTATATCTGAATAAACAGTCATTACATTTCGATTCACAGGGATTTTCCTATCACCCGCGGTGTCGCGTCGTGATCGTTAGTTACAGTTCGCTCGTGGTGCATAAATCGCGTTAACTCGGAATAAATCGTCCAACTATCCGCAACACGGGTATCATCGGTTGTCACGAGAATACACAGTATCCTCCCGTATGACTGTCCTTGGTTTCGTACACGAATGTCGAAATCGGAAAATTTCACAAGTGTCGCTCACACACACGATTCGCGAATAATTGTCGGATATCGTACGGTATGTCGGATTTTACAAAAAGGTAGAAAAAAGACGCCAAGCACGCGTGGTGTACCTTGAAAAAATTGAAGTGGTTATCTTTGTACCTCGAAAAAATCCAAGTAATATCTTTATCTTGAAAAAATCGAAGTAATATATTTATTACAAAAAAAAAGAAATGATATCTTTAAATTATGCGCCAATTAAATATATATATATTATATCGACAAATAACTATTGTTCTTTTAAAAAATGTATTCCCATTAAAGTGAAAAAATTAATATAAAATGTGAAAAATTTTAGTGAAAAAAACTTGGCGCTGCTAAACATAATAATATATATTAATAAAACTATTTCTATAAATGGAAAAAGTACTTTAAATTAATGTGTGAAAGTCTCTACATTCACATTGTAATTATTAATTTAATATTTTAAATTAGTTATTTATTGCTTTCAAATATTTTAAAATTTTGCAGCGCCAAGTTTTTTTCACTAAAATTTTTCACATTTTATATTAATTTTTTCACTTTAATGGGAATACATTTTTTAAAAGAACAATAGTTATTTGTCGATATAATATATATATATTTAATTGGCGCATAATTTAAAGATATCATTTCTTTTTTTTTGTAATAAATATATTACTTCGATTTTTTCAAGATAAAGATATTACTTGGATTTTTTCGAGGTACAAAGATAACTACTTTGATTTTTTCAAGGTACACCACGCGTGCTTGGCGTCTTT
Source organism: Leptothorax acervorum (assembly GCA_035220615.1). Taxonomy (NCBI): domain Eukaryota; kingdom Metazoa; phylum Arthropoda; class Insecta; order Hymenoptera; family Formicidae; genus Leptothorax; species Leptothorax acervorum. The sequence goes on along the minus strand of JASTWQ010000664.1, from coordinate 13,158 downwards.
TTTCTACCTTTTTGTAAAAGGTAATTTTGTACGGATATCACCCCTTTTTGTTACAAATACATCAAATGCCATAATGTCTATCGACATCGACATTTATATCTGATAAAATCAAATGTAAATATTTTTTGTATTATAACTTATAAGAATTATATCTGAGTTTGATATCCTTAAATGTGCAGTGTAGTTTGTATAAATTTATAAATTATTTAAAAAATTAAGACACAAAATATGAATATATTAGGCAAAGTCAAGTTTGTCGAGAGCACGTTATGCAGTGTTTGCTTTAAATAAATTTTGTCGAAAGAAAAACAGATTTGATACAGAATTTGGCATGTACGATGCTATTGGCAGAATGTTATAGTAGATAATATATGTACAGTAAAGTTTGTTAACAAAATAAGGCAATTAATAATTTATAATACAAACTACACTGCACATTTAATTAAGGATGTCACTGTCAGATATAATTTTTGTGTTATAATACAAAAAAAATTTAGATTTAATTTTATCAGATATATTCGATAGTCATTATTAGAGAAAAGAGAGAGAGAGAAGAGAGAGAGAGAGAGAGAGAACGCGAGCGGGGAACGCGAGAAAGAGCAATACGTACGATAGATATAACCTCGCCATCCTCGCTCAGGGTGTATCCTAGGAACCAGCCATCCACAAGGCGCGAACTCTGTCACTCTAGCACTCATGTACTCCGTTCGGAGTGTTCGGACGCGACGACGCGAACGGAATATTTCTCGACGACGCGGACGTCTGAAGCGGCCTATAACATGTACGAGTTCGATTCGCGAGCCGGACTCAAACATTTTTCACCACACACACACTCCCGAATAGTCCCGAAATTTGGCTCGTCGGACGCCGAGCCCGTTTCGTAACATCTCACCCACGAACGAGTAGAAACCGAGCCGAGCCGGACTCGCGACGTGTATCGGCCGCTTTATGGTTATGTTATGTTTACATGTGTCACATCACATGTGATCGAACTAATGCCAGCGCCGCATCGCATAACGGCAAGGACACGAAAGTTACAAAATCAGCAACTCCAGTGCTGCGCCGCGCGCCGTGGCGAGACTGTGAAAGTTACGGTCTGGGACGATGATGACGTATCTTAATTGAAAATTTCACACTTTATCCTATGTATCGTAATATCTCCGCTCGTAGGGCACGTAGCGAAAAAATAAAAACACTTTTATTATATAAATTTGGTCCAAGCTTTACGATAAGCCTAGTTAGAACTTGATCCGTTCACTGGTTATCGAGATCTAAAAATCTCGGGTACTCGCAACTCGTCGCGTCGCGTATATAGAGCCACGGCTGTCTCGCTCCGCGCGTACTTGGCGCGAGACACTACCGTGTCTCTTGATCCGCGGTTGTATCGAGAGTCGTGTCATATACGATGAACGCTCTCCCGTCAGTCACTTATACTCGCTTCGCGTATATCTCGCACAATTTCGTAACGTCGCGAAATCCTATGATATTCGCGGTCTGCCGGATATCGCTCCGTACGCGGGATCACCGGTTGTCATGAGAGCTATAACGGATACGTGTTGTCGGTACCAGCTCTCCCGATAGACTCCTCTATTGTAACGCACATATCGCGCACAAATTTTATAAGTGTCGGAAACGTTACATGTTTCGCGACACATCGGATATCGCTCCGTTCGCGGGTCTTCCCGGTGGTTGTGAGAATACGTGTTGACGGCTTTACATCTCCCGGCGGACTAACCAGGATCGATAATTCGCAACGGCGTACGTCCCCTCTTGGGCGGTACCCCCACTCTTGTTATTCACATCGGACCATCGGCTATCACGTGATCGTCGTATGACGGTATACGCGTATCTGACAAACAACTTTTCGTAAACACGCAGGAATGCGATGGAATTGTCGCTCGCTGAAAATTAAATACGAAGATATACATTTTCGTAAATTTATCTCGTTTTCAGAGATATACGTCTTGGCGTATATTTCATTACAAAATACGACAGATCTCGCTCGCCTTTGCCTAACCCGATGATGGCTACTCCCCGGATATGCCAAAACTGATGTTTTACAGGTGGAGTCGCATGTGCTGGGAACTCCGAATATATACATCGGATTCGGACGGGACTTCGATGTTAACGTTATTTGGCAGCTCTTAATGCCCCTCGGGATGATTTTATTAACGTTGCACTCGTGTGCCAGGTTTTTTCGGGCACACCGAACGGATCAAAGCGGGATCGCGATATTAGCGTTATTTGACGTTTTCCAATGACCTTGGCAATAATTTTATTAACATTATACATGTGTACCAGGGTTTTTCGGGCACATTGATTAGATCGAAACGGGATCGCGATATTGGGACTCGCAATGGGCTCGAAAAGGCATCCCTGGTGGTCCGTTCCCCGTAGATGGTCCTGGAGTCGAACTTCCGGCACATTCGTCGGAGGTCGACGGGAGTCGGTGCGCTGCACTCCTGGTGACTCGTAGAGATGTGCGCACACGGTTGTTCCAGGGGAAGGTGTCCGTAGTGGGTGTTTCCGGCACCCAGGTCGGATCAGGGCGAAAGTCGCTAGTTATGCTATTTAGGACCTCCGCAGACCATTCCCGATGGCCATTTGGTCGTACAAGGTGTGTGCCAAGATTTTCCGGCACATGACGCAAAATTCTAATTGACCATCAAATGTCCCTTAATTAGCATCCGATTGACACGTTAACGACGTTAGTTTGCTCGGACTAGGCATGTGCCATGATATCCCGGCACAAGCCTTCGACTTGGTCGTAATCGCTATCGCGGTGTTTGATGACGTCATAATAACGCTCACTAGTCGCCTCGTCGCGATATGTTTCACGTGACTCGATTTCTCGGCACGATGCATCTACTCGGCTGCAACACGCTCGGACGCGTGCAAGAGTACGCGCTGACGCGCAATAACGCTGAATCATGGGGCTATCCCCTTATATCATATATAACATTGAGCCGTCTGAGCGACTCCGATCAACTCTCGGATCGTATCGATTCGCATGATCGATGGAAAATCAGAGAAACGGAAAAGGAAACATAAATAACTATTTATCGCCATGAGTGGCTTTTAATAATCATGGAATAACGAAAATATATCCTTAATCTAACGGCAATCGGCCGTACAGTCTTGAAACGCGTACTCGTATCGTACGCCGGTACAAAATAATCTTAATATTTAGACTTACACACTAGTTATCCGAATGATCAATAAACGACGCAAAATTTGCACGCAAACGAAGAAGAAAGCAAATTTATAGTAACGCAAATCCGCGAGATTGGACGTAAACGGAAAAGAAAAGAGGGACTGTTGTCCAATGCTCGGGTCTTTCCCTGCGAGATTACTCGCGCTGGGCATCCGCAATCTGAGTGGCGAGTAGCGTCTCCACCGCTACTGAGCACTCACGCGTCACGGTGGACGCCACGCTGGATTGGCTGCTCCCCCGTGATGCTCGCTCGGGCAGCGCCGTTGGTGTGGTCGTCGCCGACGCAGTCTCCGGCTGCAAGGTGCGATTAGAAACCATCCCCTGATTGGCTACAAGCAACGACATGTCGTCTTGATTGCTTCTGAGTTAGAGTACAAGTCCCGAGCAATAAAGAACAATAACAAGCTATTTTCATTACTTTTATGCGATAAAATATCCTTAAGACCCATAACACAAGTTGTCACTAGATAATACACTAGACAATAGTGGTGCGCCCCTCTAGAGAGTCCAACAATCATTGCCGTATTTACGTAAAACCAGCTGCTTGGGTGTCAAGTGGTATCGTGTTCGCGCAGGCGCTCAGTTTGCAGAGAAGGTACGCGGTAAGTTTGGATATTGTTTATTGTAATCATCGCAAGTTTATTATACATTATACGCGAGTAGAGGGTGCGCGCGCGATCGATTTACACTCAATTTACATGTTAAAAGTAGGATAACATGAAACAAGGTTTGATCTAAAAAGAGGTGTGCGTACATATTTTATTTCTTATTCTTATCGCGTGTAACAAGTGGCATTGTTTTGCAGTAACAATAATGGCAGACTGTCATAAGGACGAGAAGATGGAACTGCAGCATGAGCTGCAGATCCACCTATTGGAGCTCGAGCAGGAGGAGCTTATGCAGGCGCTTGAGGAAGAAGACGTGCTACAGCGGCAGCTCCAGGGGGGGATGATGAGGAACCCTGCGGAGGAGTAGGGTCCCATACACCTGCCGGAAAGTCCGACGGTAAGTACTTAATTTAATCTTTTCTTTATTATTATGTATCCATTGTCCGTGTGTGCATTTGGTAATTGGTATGTTGTTTTAGGAGTTGGACTTGGTGGAGAACGACGGCGACGACCTGATGAAGAACCCTGCGGAGGAGGAGGGTCCCATATACCTCCCGGAAATTCATTCGGTAAGTAGTTAATTTAATCTTTTCTTTATTATTATGTATCCATTGTCCGTGTGTGCATTTGGTAATTGGTATGTTGTTTTTGGAGTTCGACTTGGTGGAGGTTGACGGCGACGACCTGATGAAGAACCCTGCGGAGGAGGAGGGTCCCATATACCTCCCGGAAAGTCAGCCGGTAAGTAGTTAATTTAATCTTTTCTTTATTATTATGTATCCATTGTCTGTGTGTGCATTTGGTAATTGGTATGTTGTTTTTGGAGTTCGACTTCTTGGAGGTTGACGCCGACGAGCAGGAGATTCACTTGGTGGAGGACGACGACGACGAGGTAGAGGTGGTGGCGGTATTATCGCCACCATCACCACCACCACTACCAGCGCAACAGGAGGACGAGGACGTCGAAGTAGAGTACAGTGTCGTCAGAGTGCGAGGTTGGCAGCGAGCTGGTATGCGTGAGATGCTGCGACAGGAGGGGGCGCGTATAGTAAGGATCGCAATACCGCGCGATTTGGAGGTGATCCCCGTTGTGACGATTCGTTACGAATAGTAAGTATCTCATTTAATCTGTGTGTAAATATTTACTGATATAGTGTCATTATTCTATGTATAATACACCATGTTTCTTAATTTTGTTGCAGGTTTCTTAAAGTTTTTACCGCTGTGCATGTTTTTTGTATCAATTCAATGCAACTGTATGCAATTTTTGTTTTGTACTACCATTTACTCAATGTGTATGCAATTTTTGTAAGCAATTTTTGTTTCGTACTACCATTTATTCAATGTGTGCAATTTTTTTCTTTTTGTATACACTACATATGCATATAAATTTTTATAATATCGCAATTTTGTAGTGTTTTATTTTATGCGATTGTCAGACAATAATTGGACAGACAGACAGAGGTACGGTAGGTTTATTGACATTATTTGTGACAATTTTCGACAATTTAAAACCATATTTGACAATTTTAGACAATTTGTAAGTTTCCGACAATCATTTCGAAGAAAACTGCCTTACCGACGGGAGGTTAGGCAAGGCAGCTTCGAAGGACAATCATTTCGAAGAAAACTACTTTACCGACGGGAGGTTAGACGAGCCAGCTTCAAAAGAAAATCATTTCGAAGACAACTGCCTTACCGACGGGTGGTTACACGAGTTTGCCGACGGGAGGTAAGACAAGCCAGCTTGGAAAGACAATCATTTCGAAGAAAACTACTTTACCGACGGAGGTTAGACGAGCCAGCTTCGAAAGAGAATCATTTCGAAGACAACTGCCTTACCGACGGGTGGTTACACTAGTTTACCGACGGGAGGTAAGACAAGCCAGCTTCGAAAGACAATCATTTTGAAGACAGCTGCCTTACCGACGGGTGGTTGCACGAGTTTACCGACGGGAGGTAAGACAAGCCAGCTTCGAAAGACAATCATTTCGAAGAAAACTACTTTACCGACGGGAGGTTAGACAAGCCAGCTTCGAAAGACAATCAATCCAAAGAAAACTGCATTACCGACAAGTGGTTACACAAGTCAGCGTCGAAAGATAATCAATTCGAATGAAAAGATACCTTACCGACGGCCGGTTGTACAAGTTAGCCGCAAAAGATAATCATTTTTGATCATTTTTGACATTTTTCAAGATTTTTCGACATTTCTTGACAATTTCTGACAATGAAAACGACAGACAGAGAGAGAGGTACGGTACGTTTATTGAGAATTGAGGAGAATCTAAGCGAATTTCTGGCAATTTTATCCAATTTTTGACAACTTTGAAGAATTCGCGACAATCAAAGCGACAATCTTAGGCAATTTATGCAAATTTTTGACTATTTGAGCGATCACTTGGACAATTTAAGCGAATCTTTGACAATTGGAACGATTATTCAGACATTTTAAGCGAATCATTGGAGAATTTAAGCCAATCATTGTACAATCATTGACATTTCTTGCCACAATGTGACAATTGTCGTCAATTTATGCAATTCTCAGACAATAATTGTACAGACAGACAGAGGTACGGTATGTTTATTGAGAATTGAAGGGAATCTGACAATTTTAGCGATTACATAGACAATTTAAGCGATTTTTTCGACAATTTCAGCTCATCTTTGACAATGTCGGCGATTATCTTGACAATTTAAGCGATTCTTTGACAATTTAAGCGACTATTTCGACAATTTCAGCCATTATTGAGACAATTTAAGCGGATCTTTGACAATTTAAGGCAATCTCAGACAATTCAAGACATTCGACAATCACAATAACAGCCAGACAGAAGTACGGTATGTTTATTGACATAATTTGTGACAATTTTCGACAATTTAGAACCATTTATGACAATTTTTGACAATTTTTGACAAATTTGTACAATTTCTAAGTTTCCGACAATCATTGACAATGATTCTACAATCACAACGACACATTTAGAGAGAGAGAGAGACAGACGTAGGTACGGTACGTTTATTGAAAAAGAATTTGACAATTGAAAATATGTCGGATATACAAGTATCTCGTCTAAAATTATTCTATCTTCTGAGGGGCAGGAGGGGGAAGGAGGTACGAATCGCGAAAAACGGCCTCTTGAAATATAAGTATGTAATTGGCTCGAAAGTCAGCGGCGAAAGAAAATCAATTCAAAGACGACTCCCCAAACCGACGGGAGGTTAGACAAGTCAGCTTGGAAAGACCATCGTTTCGAAGGAAACTGCCTTACCGACGGGAGGTTAGACAAGTTTACCGACGGGAGGTTACACAAGTTAGCTTCGAAAGACAGTCATTTCAAAGAAAACTGCCTTACCGACGGGAGGTTAGACAAGTCAGCTTCGACAGACAATCATTTCGAAGAACACTGCCTTACCGACGGGTGGTTACACGAGTTTACCGACGGGAGGTAAGACAAGTCAGCTTCGAAAGACAATCATTTCGAAGAACACTGCCTTACCGACAGGTGGTTACACGAGTTTACCGACGGGAGGTAAGACAAGTCAGCTTCGAAAGACAATCATTTCGAAGAAAACTGCCTTACCGACGGGAGGTTTCACAAGTTAGCCGCAAAAGATAATCATTTTCGAAAATTTTTGACTTTTTTCAAGATTTTTCGACATTTCTCGACAATTTCTGACAATCAGACAGACAGACAGAGAGAGAGAGGTACGGTACGTTTATCGTAAATCTCTGACAATTTTCAAGAATCGTAGACAATTATTGACAATTTGTAAGATTTTTCGTAAATTTCTGACAATTTATGACAATTTTCGACAACTTTTCGCAATTTTTTACAATAATTGGACAATCCGCACGACAGACAGTCGGGTACGGTACGTTTATTGAGACATTACTTGTAACAATTTCCGACAATTTACAAGAATTGTTGACAATCCAAGCCAATTTGTTGGAATTTTATTGATTTCTTTACATCATTCGCTTCAATTATTGACAATTTGAGCGAATCTCAGACATTTTCAGCGATTACTTGGACAATTTCAGCGAATCTTTGACAATATATGCGATTCTCAGACATCTCAGACAATAATTGCACAGACAGACAGAGGTACGGTATGTTTATTGAGACAATTGAAGCGAATCTTTGACAATTTATGCGATTACTTGGACAATTTAAGCGATTGTCTTGACAATTTAAGCAATTCTTCGACAATTTAAGCGATTATTTCGACAATTTCAGCCATTGCTCTTGAAATTTAAGCGAATCTTTGACAATTTAAGCGATTATTTCGACAATTTAATGGAATCTCAGACAATTCAAGATATTCGACAATCACAATAACAGACAGACAGACAGCCGGGTACGGTACGTTAAGACAATCATCGACAATAATTGGACAATCAGAATGACAGACAGACAGACAGCAAGAGGTACGGTACGTTTACTTAAAATTATTTTTTAAAAATTGGTATCTCGGCAACGGGCAGACATTAAGGATCGCCCTTTATGCTACTTATAGTGCTCATCGGGACGAACAAGAGGAGTCCACGATCATTCCTCCAGCTGCTTTAGTTTTAAAGTTATTAATAATTTTTGGAATTTTTTTAAAAATTGGTATCTCGCCAACGGGCAGACATTAAGGAGCGCCCTTTATGTTACTTATAGTGCTCATCGGGACGAACAAGACGAGCCCACGATCATTCCTCTACCTGCTTTAGTTTTCAAGTTATTAATAATTTTGTATATTTCTTTTCTCAACGGTCAATCTCGAAAACGGTGACAGATGGAAGGTCGGAGCATAGGACCTTTCTTGTACGATTTCACGAGAGGAACAAAAAAGGTCCCATGGTCCGAATTTTTATCTCGCGCCGTTTAGGAGATATTCCAAGTTTTCGATCAAAGGGGGGAGGGGGGGGAGGAGTTATTACACCATGTCATAGCTTTTTAATTTACGCGTCCAACCAGCCCACGATCATCGCTCTAGCTCCACTACTTTTACAGATAGTCATTTATGTAGGTACATGACAATATCTTGAAAATTGTGTATCTCGAAAACGGTGACAGATGGAAGGTCGGACCATAGGGCCTTTCTTGTACGATTTCACGAGAGGAACAAAAAGGGTCCCATGGTCCGAATTTTTATCTCGCGCCGTTTAGGAGATATCCTAAGTTTTCGATCAAAGGGGGGAGGGGGGGGAGGGGTTATTACACCATGTCATAGCTTTTTATTTTCCGCGTCCAACTAGCCCACGATCATCGTTCTATCTCCTCTATTTTTCGAGATATTCATTATTTCGTGTTTAAGGAAATTTGCCCCCACCCCCAGCATCTTGGAGAGCTTATATCAGGAGGAGCGCGCATTGGAATTCGGTTTTCTTTTTTCGGGACCACTAAGAGAGTGATTGTGAGTGCTCTTGTGAGAAAAAAAAACCAAAATCAGTGTTTTTCGCGAAAAACACAGTCTCCGTGAGTCGTGCGCTAAAATTTTGCGATTTCTGTATCTCCGAAAGGGTTACAGATATCGAAAAAGTGTAAAGTACACTTATCTCTTGTTTTTTTATGCACAAGACGAATCCGTAGGCGGCGGATCATTTTTCGACAATTTTGATTTTTTTTTTATTCCGGCGGACATTGGTAGCTTTTCTGGCACTTTGCGACACTCGCCCGGTATCTCGGTGCCATATTTGGTACAAAATGGATGACTACGAGGGTTACTTGTCATCAGTGGATTATAGCGAAGTCTTTTCGCCCATATCATTGGACAGCAGCGACATCGTGCACAGTTTAGCGACGCCACCACCGGCGCCGGCGGCGGAAAGGTCGCCTGTACAGGACATCGCGATGACAAGCAGCACCAGCAGCAGCAGCAGCAGCAGCAGCAGCACTAGCAGCAGAGACAGCTCGTCGTCGGACATGTCGTGGTCGACCATGGGCCAGGAGCAGCCCTCGTCTTACGAGTCCTCTTCGTCGTCAGAGGACGACGTCGTCGCAGATCCCGAGGTCCTTCATCCCTTGTTGAGAGGGCTGGAGCCAAGGGTAGTGACTCTCGATGACGTTCGCAATAGCGACCTGTACCAAGTGTCGAGCGACATTGATTCGTATGTCGCGTCTTGCACAACGCTGGAGCCGTTCAAGTGTCGAACGGTGTGCAAGGTACATTTGAAACCGTCAAGGATCTTTGAATCGCGTAACATTAAAACGACGAAGTATTATGACGTACGACAATACATGGAGGACTTGGAAGAGGCAAATTTTGCGTGCACGAGCGACACGTGTCGCAAAGGCGCACAATGGCAGGAGGCTGAAATTGGCTCTATCGACTCGCGTCCTTTCTTTATCCTCTTTCAAAAGGACTTAAACAGTGCCCTGCTAAGACATTTGCCGGAGCAAGCCACGGAGGAGCAAGAGGGACACTTTCTTGCCTGCGTGTCCGCCTTTGTCAAGCGCGTAATCGTGCGAGCGGCAAGGCGACTCTCACCTGACTGCGACACAGCGCGAGCCGGGATTAAGTATACGGCGTACGACGTCGACCGCTCGTACAATGTGATGCAGCGCGATTACGCAACATTCGCACGATTGGTCACGGAGCGCCTAAGCGAGGTGGACCTGCGTCGCGAGTGCGGGATGACGTGCGTCCGCTTCTATATAGCCGAGCACGGGCTCCGCCTAGATTTGCCGCTAGCGAACGCTCTGGTGCGGCGTTACGTCGCGGTAAATCATCCGCATATTGACGTCATACAGGTGCATCCAGCCAATGTCTTTAGCTGCAGGGGCGACGGTGCTTTGGTCATTAAGCTGTATGGAAAAGGCCGCAACACGCTGTCTGGTATGTTTAAGAATTGCATCAAACTTGGACCGAAAGTATGTAGGTATCGGGTCGGGTTTACCCAACAGTACGGTTATTTTCAGGTCCACGCGTCTCCGCCGCAGGAAGGCCACACTACGACATTTTTGCAGGCATACTGCTCTGCCGCAAAAATGGCGCGCCCGGCCGACTCGGGATTTTTGGGGACATACGCCGTTTGTCGCGGTTTCGCGGATCGCTCGCAATATTTTAAAGACTTGGCGAAGCAGGTGCGCCAAAATGTGCGCGATTTCTACGCGTACACGAAGGAGTATGTCGTGGAGCAACAGTCGCTTCGCGTGGAAGGCGTAGTCACTCTAGATCGTAGGCGACTGAGGGGGCGTGCCATGTCCGATGTAATGGACGACCTGCATATTTTCGACGGTGGAGTGTTGTGCCTGGCGTCCAGGGTACTGTTCGAGCATGGCCTGGTCTACAAGTTGTCCAATTGGCGCAGGCACGTTGCCTCCTGCATCGGGCCCGATATGCAGCTCTTGCGTTCTGTTGCTCGCTGCAACTACGCTGAATACCGCGCCCGCGCGTGGGTGTCGCCCCATCTCGTCAAGGCCGCCCTGAGAGCCCAGTTTCGCGGAAACTATTTTGTGCACGGAGCGTCGCCGGTGCACAACCGCGCGATTGCTACAAATGTTTTCGCGAACGGCACAGAGGGGCAGAGCGTCGATCGGGGAATGGTAGTGTTGCGCCCGCTGTACAACGACACCGACCGGGCTGTGTACCCCTTGTTTTCCAGGGCGGTCAAATTTTGTCACATGACGCCTCTGCGACACGTATGGCTCGTGATCAATGCCATAGAGCCACTGGCATTCCTAGAAGACGCGAGCACGAGTACTCTTATCGTAAAGTTTATCGTGGCTGTATACGCGTCGTGGGCGTACAGCCGTTTATTCGCCACTAACGACGTCGACGACGAGCGAGTCGCTCAAATGGCCGCTCGCTTCTTCCAGAGGTACAAGGAGGCGTTCAATGCAGCAACATTCCTGCGGGAGTTTGCCTGTCGGCCGGTCGCTCACACCGACAAGACTCATCTGTCGCGTGATGAGTTGGCACATGAGCGCATCAGCCAGGCTGTCCTGTCGGAACCGCAGGCATCCTTATCGCGCGTAGCGCGCATGTGCGCTAATATTGAGGACGAGGAGGAATTTGCACGTATTTTCTTGGACTTTTCCAGAAATTACGTGCAAGTATTTCCCTCGACACTTGTCAACAAGAAGTGTAACATGTACGCGTGGTCCGTGGTGCAGGCGGACGCTGAGGCTGCGTCTCGTGGCGCGTTGGCCGTCACTGTCGCGCGACTCCGGCGCGAAATGGAGAAACTACGCGCTGACATGCGTGGTCGTCCCCGCGTTCCCGTTCTACCGCCGCCGCCGCGGAGACTCGACCGTCGTCGTACGCGTACGCCACCACCAAGTTCCTCCTCGCACGCAACATGCAGGATACAGATATGCCGGACGAAGAAGCGGAGTCGTTTTCCTCGCCGGTCGTTCAACCGCGTCGAAAACGTCGCTCGACGCGAGTGATCGTGCTTTCTTCTTCGAGCGACGACGAAGAAGACGAGGAGCAGCAGCAGCAGCAGCAGCAGCAGCAGCAGCAGCAGCAGCAGCAGCAGCAGGAGCAGTCGTCCTCTCGTGCAGCGGCGGACGATGAAGGGGCGGCGGCAGCAGCAGCAGCAGCAGTAGCGTCCAGTGCTGCAATTCCTATCGTTCACGTCGACGACGACGCCAACGACGACGACGACCACCACCTGGTAAATGTCGGTGAGCAGCGGACACCACGTGCGTCTGACACGACGTCAGGCATTGGAACGTCGAGGGTGACCACCGATACATCGAGGCACACGAGGCTCAGCGCTGCACGCGAGTCTGCAATATTTCTTACGCCAAGCTCGCGCCGTGTACGCCGTTCCGCGAGATTGTCCAACGTGCACGGACAAGAAGAAGGCTCTATTATTGTCCTCAGCTCGGACAGCGAGCGCACAAACAAGCCGGCGAGGCAAAAGGCGATGAAGGTCCAGCATTTCACGGCAAAAATGGACTTGCTAATAATTCAGCACGCTTTGGACACGTGCAACGTGTCCAATAGGCACAATTGGGAGTGCCTCAAGCAGATCCATCCCAATTTGTTTGCGCCATTTACGGCTCCAAAATTCGCTGGCGGGTTAAGCAGCTCGGCAGTGGGCTGCACAGCGAGCAGTTCGGGGAGCTGTACCGCGACGAGCTCAAGGAGCTAGCGGAATTGTGTCGCCAACAACTGCGCTTGTAAGTACCGCGTTGCTGAAAAAAAATATAAATACCAAAAAAAATAAAAAAGAAAACCCAAAAAAAATAGGCTTAGTTAGTTGTTAAGTTAATATAAGGCATCTAGGTTTAATGTAGGTTTAAGTCCTCGCCGAAGTGGCCGCCACCTTGTCGCGGTGGCGGGGCTTAGATGCATTAATGCACAACTAAGAGCGGTCACAGAGACCGTGCGTGT